>CAUYQV010072732.1:0-20133 GCA_963574575.1 Galagoides demidoff
GTAATTTCTTTTCTTCTGCTGGGTTTGGGATTGGACTGTTCTTCCTTTTTGAGTTGCTTGAGATGTCCCATTAAGTTGCTAACTTCCTCACTTTCCGTTCTCTTGAGGAAGGCTTGCAGAGCTATAAATTTTCCTCTTAGGACAGCCTTTGCAGTGTCCCAAAGATTCTGACAACTCGTGTCTTCATTGTTGTCGCCCTTCCTGACCGGTGGGAAGCGCGGCATTTTGTGAGTATGGCGTATGAAAGGAAAAGAGAGCTATAGTAGCTTAAGAAGGAGAAGAGTTAGGGCTATAATTACCACGATCCCGATTGAGAAGGCAATAATCTTATTAGAAGGAGAGAGAGTAGGCTGGGGAGTGTCCTGGATTAACTCAGACTCGTCGGGTTGGATTGAAAGAGGAGTGTTTGGCCCCCACAAGCCTATAAGTAATGAATAAAAACACACACACAGTTAGAGAGAAAAGAAGAAGTCTCAAACTTTATTGTGGAGGTTATTTATACTTTAGAGTTGGAGGGGCTACGTGACTAGGGGCATGTATACTGAACATGCAAGTATTGAGTAAGTTAGGAAAGCAGGATGTCTATTTGCAGGAGAGGAAGTTATGCAGTCTTATAGTCAGCTATGTCTGGATATAAATAAAGGCCATTAGCACAGTGTGCTATAGTATTCTCATTAACCCTTACAATTGTCATTATGTTCTAAAAATTTGATATTCCCTCTTGATCTCATCTCTGACCCATCTGTCATTCAACATAAGGTTATTTAGCCTCCATGTTTTGGTATGAGGCTGCAAATTCCTATTGTTACTGAGTTCAACTTTTATTCCATGATGGTCTTAGAAGATATGTGGAATAATTTCTATTCTTTTAAACTTACTGAGGTTAGACTTATGACCTAAGAGGTGTTACCATTCAATAAAATAAATAAATCCAATCACACCATTGATCTGTGATCCATAGGTTCATTCTTTGAATCCCTAAGACCAAGGTCCTACTAAAGAAACAAATTCTGGTAACAGTAGGCTTACAATGGCACAGTGTCATTTCTGCCATTTTCTATATTTTGAAGCAGGTTACAGGGTTAGCCCAGATTCAAGGGATGGGGAAACAGGCCTCACTTCTGGATGGGAAGAGCTACATAACATTGTGGCCATTCTTAGAACCTACCCCACTAAACCCACTTGCTCTGTGCCAGGCATCAGGGGACTGGAATTAGGAGATGGGTAAGACACACCTTGGTCTTGAACAGGCACTGTCTAACTGGAAGAGAGGAAGAACATCATTATTACAATACAGGGCAAGAAATGCCATCACAGAGGGACAGAGAAAGCTGGATTTTAATGGAGAAACCAGGCCATCCACTTCTGCCAATAGTATCAAGAAAGGCTTTGGAAAAGGTGATGTGCAGGCTGTCTCTTGAAGGATGACTAGTTTTCCAGGCCAGAGAAACAGTATGGCTAACTTCAGAAAGACATGAATAAGGAAAGGTGTAAGATCATTGAGCCTAAAGGGGGTGGAAAGTGGTAGCCACAGAGCCCTCTGCTCAAGTCCCTGAGAAGTCAAAGACCAGAAATAAAAGATTATTTCAAAATGTAAACAAAAGGAAACAGAGTCCAGGTTCTGTGTGGGCAACAGTGGCCTTTATTCCCACCTGGGTGCAAGTGAGCTGAGTTCGAGAAGGAAGTCAGCACATGAGTTAAGATGGATGGAAATTTAGTTGGAAGGGTAGGGGTTGACACATTCCCTCTTTCCTGGGTGGGACTTTCTACGCATTTGTTTCTGGACAGTCGGTTCTATTTGGGTAGATCTTTCCATTTGACTCTATCAGTCCCAGGCTCTTGGGAGTTTTTTTTTTTTTTTTTAATTGAGACAGAGTCTCACTTTGTCACCCTCAGTAGAGTACTGTAGTGTCATAGCTCACAGCAACCTCAAACTTTAGGCTCAAGTGATTCTCTCACCTCAGCCTCCCTAGTAGCTGGGACTACAGGCACCTGCCACAACACCCAGCTATTTTTTTGTTTGTTTGGTAGGCCCCCGGCCGGGTTTGAACCCACCAGCCTTGGAGCACATGGCTGGTGCCCTAACCACTGAACAACAGGCGCCCAGACATGTTTTTTGTTTTTGTTTTTGTTTTTAGAGTCTCACTTTATCACCCGTGGCATCACACTGCTCATAGCAACCTCCAACTCCTGGGTATAGGTGATTCTCTTGCCTCAGCCTCCCAAGTAGCTGGGACTACAGGTGCCCGCCACAACTCCCCGGCTATTTTTATTTTTATTTTTTTTGTAGTTTTTGGCCAGGGCTGGGTTTGAACCCACAACCCCTGGTATATGGGGCCAGCACCCTACTCCTTGAGCCACAGGCACTGCCCCCAGCTATTTTTTTTTTTTTTTTGCACTTTGGCCCCGTCTGGATTTGAACCTGCCACCCTCGGTATATGAGTCTGGCACCCTACCCACTGAGCCACAGGTGCCACCCATTTTTGGTTTTTTTGTTTTTTGAGACAGAGTTTCACTTTGTTGCCCTTGGTAGAATGCTGTGGCATCATCACAGCAACCTCAAACTCTTGGGCTCAAGTGATCCTCTTGCCTCCCAAGTAGCTGGAACTACAGGCAGCCACCACAATGACCATCTATTGGGCTGGTTTTGAACTCATGAGCTGAGTGATCTGCCTGCCTCGGCCTCCCAGAGTGTTAGGATTATAGGCATCAGCCATTGCACATGAGCCCCACTGTCTTTAAGCCCCTAGGTCTCAGGTGAACTTACTTGGTACTAATACTGGGTAGGCACCAAGCCATTCATTAGGGATCCATTCCCATGATCCAAAGATCTCCCATTGGGCCCCACCTCTAACACGGGGGATCAGATTTCAACAGGAGCTTTGGAGGGGCCAAATATTCTAACTATATCATTGATCCATCCTGAAATTCATCAATACTATGGACTGACCCTTTTGATTGTAAAGTGACATAATTCCAATGACAAAAGGGCATTTGTCAGGCTCTGCTGGGTCCCAGAGCTCAGAAATGGCGACAGTACTCAGCCCTTTATTCTTCCACCTCTCAGCTCTCTGCCACCTCTGAGGAGGTACAGTGGTTTGGCCTGCAAGGGGCCTCGTGTGCCTTGCTCTTTCACCATCTATCCTGTTGTTTCCTTTCTCAGCTATAGCCAGAACAGCCAGTGTAGGTTTTCTGATTTTAATTGACTCACCTGGGAGGAGGGCAGGGAGCAGCCTTAGGAACTCCCATGCTGCTGGAAAGATCTAAATGTCAGCTCAAGGGGATAGTCTAGAGGCTGAGCCAGGTGGATTCTCCCACTCCTTATGGTAAGGACTTTTCCTCTGAAGGCAGGAGCAGGTGTCTTGTCTTCTCTCAAAGTCCTTTTGGATACCCTGAGGTGAAAGAGTCAGAATAGGAGTGAGTCTGGGCCTTTAGGCCTCCCTTGAGCCCATGACCAAGGGAGGAGACCAGTCCCCAAGGAATGACTTTATTAAACTGACCCCAGGCCTTTGGTTACAGAATAGCAGCACCCCATTTATATACATTAAGAAATTAGCTGGGGGCTCAGTGCCTGTACTCAAGCGGCTAGGGTACCAGCCACATCCACCACAGCTGGCAGGTTCGAATTCAGCCTGGCCTGCCATGCAACAGTGAAAACTACAACCCCCCAAAGCTCCTGTAGTCCCAGCTACTTGGGAGGCTGAGGCAAGAGAATCACTTAAAACCAAGACTTTGAGGTTACTGTGAGCTGTAATGCCACAGCATTGTACCCAGGGTGACAGCTTGAGACTCTGTCTCAAAAAAACAAAAGAAAGAAAGAAAGAAATTATCTGGAGACTGGGCACAGTGGCTCATGCCTGTAATCCCAGCACTTTGGGAAACCAAGGTGGGAGGACTGCTTGAGGCCAGGAGTACCAGATCAGCCTGGGCAACACAGCAAAATCCCATCTCTGCAATACAGAGAAGGGTGGAGGAAGGAAGTAATTTGCTGGGAAACAACAGAGCAGGGCAGTGGGGAGCTAGTTGAGATACCCTGTCCTTCTCTCTGTCACTGTCCCTCTGGCAACCAGGCTACCCTAATTGCCACTTTTTTTTTTTTAAATTTTTTTTGTAGAGACAGAGTCTCACTTTATTGCCCTTGGCAGAATGCTGTGGCATCACACGGCTCACAGCAACCTCCAGCTCCTGGGCTTAGGTGATTCTCTTGCCTTAGCTTCCTGAGAAGCTGGGACTACAGGCGCCCACCACAATGCGCAGCTATGTTTTTTGTTGCAGTTTGGCCGGGGCCAGGTTTGAACCCATCACCCTCCATATATGGAGCTGGCGCCCTACCCACTGAGCCACAGGCGTCGCCCCTAATTGCCACTTTCAGTTGCCATGTGCTGGTCACCTGAGAGCATTTCACCTAATTTATCTTCTGAAAGTACTTGAGATGAGAGAAAACGGAGGGTGAAAATTTTATCACAATACCCAGGCTTAACCCTGAAATATTTAAGATGGTTTCAGGCCCTCTGAAAAAGAGTGTGCTGACTCTCTTAACAAGGCTTTTGTTTGGTTCAAAAAAAAAAAAAAATAGAAAAAGAACTGCTAGCAAGCTGCCAGGACTCTTATCTGATGTATGATAACTTGGCTTTTTTACCCATCTCGTCTTTCAGGATCCCTCCCCTTCTCGTCTGGGAAATCTGGGTTTCCTGGCACTCTGTGTCTTACACTGGAAGCCAGGTATAGATCAAGCTGTATCACATGAAAGTCAGGGAAGAGGCAAGCTGTCTCTTTCCCAGAGCAGGTTGGAGCAAACAGGCAGGGACATGCATCATGTTCCTTCAGTAGTGAGGTTGTACAGGCCGACATAGCAAAGGAAGGCTGAGACTGCTGTCAATGAGCTTGCCAGGCTGTTTAGCCCCAATGTATGTTGTGTCCGGACCATGATCTATTATAATTTTTCAAAATTAGATGTCCACAATTCATATAAAAACATAGGCTTCTACCTGGCATGGTGGCTCACGCCTGTAATCCTAGCCCTCTGGGAGGCTGAGGCAGGTGGCTTGCTTAAGCTCAGGAGTTTGAGACCACCCTGAACAAAAACAAAAATGAGACTCCATCTCTACTAAAAATTGAAAAACTGAAGCAAGAGGATTGATTGCTTGAGCCCACGTTGGAGGTTCTTGTGACCTATGATACCACGACATTCTACCTGGGGTGATAGCTTAAGACTCTGTCTCAAAAACCAATCCCCAAACCCTCAGACTTTTGGCTTCTTTGAAAAATGGAGAATGATGACACCAGATCCTTCTTTCTATAAGGCATCGATGGGCAATGGCTGTTGTTAGTAGGGCTGCCCCCTTTTTAGATGGGGACCCTCTCATTTGCCATCTTTGCCCTCCCCTAGTACCTGCTCCACAGTGAATAGGAACATAGCAGCCACCTTGTGCCAGGTCCTGTGCTGCGGAATGCTATATGTCAGTGGGTCACCAGCTGTTGCACATTAGAATTATCAGGGAGCTATTTTTCTTTTTTGAGATTTTATTATGTCGCCCTCGGTAGAGTGCGTTGGCATCACAGCTCACAGCAACCTAAAACTCTTGGGCTTAAAAAATTCTCTTGCCTCAGCCTCCCAAGTAGCTGGGACTACTGGTGCCCACCATAATGCCCCACTATTTTTCGGTTGTAGTTGTCATTGTTGTTTGGTGGGCTGGGGCTGGGGCTGGGTTTGAACCCGCCAGCCCCAGTGTATGTGGCTGGTGCCCTAGCCACTGAGCCACAGGCACCGAGCCTATCAGGGAGCTTTTAAGTGTTCCAATGTCCAGGCTTCCAAACCAGTTAAATCAGTATCTCTGGGGGTGTAAGCCAGGAGTCAGAATTTTGCACCCCCCCAAATTGATTCTGATGTGTGGCCATGGGTGAGACCCAGTTCTCATGTGGTATGCAGCACTCATCCAGGTGGTCCTCTGTCCTGGACCCTGGGGCTTCGCAGTGTATGGCCTGCTTGCTCCTAAGGGGCAGTACCAGTAAGCACAAATCAAAAAGAAGGGAATGGCAAACTTGACAAGGCACTCCAGATAAAGTTCGCTGGCAGGCGGAGGGGTAGAAGACTTCCCGGGGGCCAGGTGAGGTGGTTCCCACTTGTATTCCCAGTCCTCTGGGAGGCCAAGGCAGGTGGATTGCTTGAGCTTACAAGTTTGAGACCCGCCTGAGCAAGAGCAAGTCTTACTCAGTCTTCACTGTCTCTATTAAATATGAGACAGTCTTCCCTGTCTCTATTAAAAATGAAAAACTGAAAAATAAATAAATAAATGAAAAACTGAAGCAAGGAGATCGCTTGAACCCAAGAGTTTGAGGTTGCTGTGAGCTATGAGGCCATGGCACTCTACCAAGGACGACAGAGTGAGACTGTCTTAAAAAAAAAAAAAAGAAGAAGAAGACTTCCTAGAAGAGGTGTCCTGAACTGAGGTGTTGGAAAGGTCTCTGTCATTTCTGGATAACATAACTTGGATGGTTGGCTTAAAGTCAGTACATGTTTTTGGTTCAGCTGGTAAAAATATTCTCAGCTTCATCTCTAACGAGTATTCATGGTTCCTGCCTGTGGAGATTATATAGTGTTTATGGTCTTTGGTCATGAATTATTAATGATTTTGAAATTGTGGTCATTGTAGTTTACTCAAAAATCATTAGGAAGTATATTTATCATGCAGTGTTAAAAAATAAAAAAGGGAAATATCAGAGGAAGAAGAAATCTTTATTCATCATCCAGTCCATTCCATCCACACAGCAACCTCGCTGGTACCCAGGGCACTGTGGGATTCACAGGTGTGATGTTGGAGACCTGTCCTCCTACGGTAACACAGAGCCACAGAGGCCCCTGGTGACTGCATGCATCAGTCCCCACCATAGTTATGAGGGCAGCAGATAGGTGCTGGAGTCAAACAGCTCTGCCTCAATCCTAGCTGTGTGACCTTGCACAAGTCTCATGTGATAATGCCCCCTTTGGAGAGCTGATATACAGATTAAAAGTAATAACATATTGAAGCACCTAGCAGAGTGTTCAGTGTGCAGGAAGTGTTCATGAATGTTAGTTATGTGATTCAGAGTTCATAGCTTTTAGCAGAGGGATTAACAGGGAGCAGGCAGCACAATTGCACTTCTTAGCAAAGGGGCCTCTGTCACTTCAGCTAGACTGACTGTAGGCTGACTCCAGCCTTCCTGCTTCCTGGCTGTGTGTCCCTAAGCCATTGGGCACCAGGCAGGCTAGTCCCAGAGCCCCTGTTCTTAACCACTCTGAGAGCCTCCCTTGATAATGGACTGCCATCATTTGCAGTTGATTAGAGATTCCCAAAAATGTTCTTGACTGCACAGTCATTTGTGGAGCTGACGTAAAGGATGGCAAAAGTCATTTATTTAACTCATCCACCTAGAAAACGTGAAGCCTTCCCCTTGTCTGCATGCACATGCACACACATGTGCACACACACAAACAACTTCCTGTTCTTAGCAGAGACTTCCAGTGCATGACTAGAGACTCCTTTCATTTTTCCCAAGCAAAGGAGGAGACAGAGATCTTAGGGGATCATAGTAAAGGAGGAAGCGCAGGATCCAGGGGTGAGGTTATGTGGACAGCCCTCTCTGTCACTTCAGTGTACAACCACAAACAGGCCTCCACTCTTCTGTGGGTCTCTGCCCCTTGTTGCTGTCTTGAAATTGCTTTTCTTTATTAACTGTTCCTTCTTGATAAGCCCAGGTCAGAGGCCAGAGAGATAAGGTCTGATTGGCCTGGCTAATCAATACTCAAGACGTAGGGGTGTCTGACCTTTTTCCTTTTCTGTCACACATTGGAAGAATCAGTGTTGTCTTGGGCCACACAGTAAATACACAAATACTATTGAAAGCTGATGAGCAAAAGCAAAGGTCTGTGCAAGTGTTACAGCGCCGGCCACATGCACCGAAGGTGGCGGGTTCGAACCCGGGCCCTGGCCAGCTAAACAACAATGACAACTGAAACAAAAAAATAGCCAGGTGTTGTGGTGGGTGCCTGCAGTCCCAGCTACTTGGGAGGCTAAGGCGAGAGAATCTCTTAAGCCCAAGAGTTTGAGGTTGCTGTGAGCTTGACACCACAGCATTCTACCCAGAGCGACATAGTGAGACTCTGTATCAGAGGAAAAAAAAAAAGTCTATGCATACTTTTCCTGATATCTAACCCTACAGATAAGCAAAATAGTCCTGAAGGAAGGGCACAGTGGCTCACTCATGTAATCCTAGCACTCTGGGAGGCCAAGGCGGGTGGATTGCTTGAGCTCAGGAATTTGAAACCAGCCTGAACAAGAGTGAGACCCCCCCTCTTTAAAAAATAGCCTGATGTTGTGGCAAGTGCCTGTAGTCCCAGCTACTCAGGAAGCTGAGGCAAGAGAATCACTTAAACCCAAGAGTTTGAGGTCATTGTGAGCTATGATGCCATGGCATTCTACCAAAGGCAACAAAGTGAGACTCTGTTCTCAAAAAACAAACAAATAAACAAATAAAATAGTCCTTAAATAATCTGCATGTGGCCCAGAGGCCGCAGGTTGGATGCCCCTGTGACAGTACTGGGGGATACAATCCTCCTGACAGCCTTTAGCTCCCCTCCCAAGAGGCAGCCACTGTGATCCATTTCTCATGCATCTTTCCAGAAATATTCTACAGCTGTGGAACTATGTACAACACAAATGTTCTATCACCTTTATCTACCCACACCCACATAGCCCTTTCTCTTATTTAACATGATAGAGTATAATATACATTGTTTTGTTCCTGATTTTTTTTTTTCATTTAACTGTGTATCTTGGAGATATCCTTCCATAGCAGGACATGTGGACAAGTTTTGTTCTTGTCACAGCTGCATAGTATTCCATCATGGAGGTATAGGAGCATAATCTTTTTTTTTTTTTTGAGACAGAGTCTCACTTTGTCGCCCCCAATAGCGTGCCATAGCGTCATAGCTCACAGCAACCTCAGACTCTTGGACTTAAGCAATTCTCTTGTCTCAGCTTCCTGAATAGCTGGGATTACAGGCACCTACCACAATACCCTACTAGTTTTAGAGGCGGGGTCCCCCTATAGCTCAGGCTGCTCTCAAACTCCTGAGCTCAGGCAATACACCCGTCTTGGCCTCCCAGAGTGCTGAGATTACAGGCATGAGCCATTGTGCCCAGCCCAATGAAATTGTTTATTGGATTTAGAAAGCAACACAATCCTAGTAAGGCCTGGAAAAGCACTTTATAATCAAAAGCATTAATATATATATATAGCAAAATATGACTGTCCCCACTAGGTGGGATAAAGGGAATAATTTCATGTCAGTTCAGATCAGTGTTTGCTACTCAGTAATTACATAAATGAATTACTAGTTTCCCAATTAATGAGTGTCTAGGCTATTAATAGTCTTTTGCTATTATAAGAATATTCTAAAACAGACATCCCTGTGTACATGCGCAGGAATAGCCAAAGGTTAAATTCTTTTTTTTTTTTTTTTTTGAGACAGAGTCTTACTATGTCACCCTCCATAGAGTGCATGATTTCACAGCTCACAGCAAGGTCAAACTCTTGGGCTCAAACGATTATCTTGCCTCAGCCCCCCTAGTAGCTGGGACTATAGGCACCCAACAATTTCTTTTTTTTGTTACTGTTGCAGGTGTCCTTGTTTAGCTGGCCCAGACCGGGTTCAAACCTGCCAGCTTTGGTGCATGTGGCTGGTGTTGTAACCACTGTGCCACAAGCACTGAGCCCCAAAGGTTAAATTCATAAAAGTAGAATTAGTGGATGAAAGAGTATATGCTTCATCTAAATTGCTGTTTCTAATTCATCTCCTAACAGAGCTTTTTGTTCCAGACAATTCGTAGAAGGCTGGTCACATTCAAGTGTAGTTGTCCTTGTCTGAGGTGCCCACAATGGAGCAATTCAGTGGCCACTCCTAGAGCTCCCCAGTCCACTTGTCTCAGAGAGGGTGGAGCAGGGAAGTGTACTTGAGAACGACCTTGATTTCTGCAAGCCATCTCACGGCCCTTTAGCCCGAAGCAACTGGCTCCTGATTACAGCAGGACTAAGGGCCCTTCCTATGCATTTCAGACTCTACTAGTGAGCAAACAGCAGGTACTTCTTCCCCTTTCCTCAGTTCTGTTCTCAGTGTTCTGGCACCTTCAGCCTTCTGTGACATCAGGAGCTTTCCCTTTCATATTTACAGATCTCAATTGCTTTGTTTAATTTTTTTTTTTTTAAGGAAGAAAATAAAATGCAAGCCGCTGGTGCTGCATTACAAAGAGCCTGATATGACAGCTGACATTCCAAGTCTGCACTCTTACTGGAACAAAACCTTTTAGTTCGTATTTCTGGGCAGAGAAGAACTAAATCTATTTTAGATCAAGTTGCCAAATGCACTCCCTGTTGTGACATTATTGTTGTCAGTCTTTCTGCTTCTTGAGGTCTTGAGCTCTGTAGCTTTGAGAACTTGGAAAATTGGGGCCCTGGTGACATTGACAACTTCTGATTTATGCAGGGCAATAAGTCACAAGGCAGGGTTAGAAGCTGTGCAGCAAAGGAGTTGAGCCCATGAACAGCCTGCATTCCTAGACTAGCTCTGCCACTCAGGCAGGTTACTTACCCTCTCTGTGACTTGACTTCCCCTTCCAGAGGGCAGGGGTGAGATAGAACCTGTGGTACAGGGCAGTCAGTGGTAAGGATTCAGAGAGTTCATAAGTGTAGAGTACTTAGAACCATATATAGCACATACTAGGAACTCAATAAATGTTAAGGATTATAATTTAGGACCGGTAGAGGGAAAATATCCTGTTTAAAAAGCTAATCCCAGGCGGCGCCTGTGGCTCCAAAGGGTAGGGTGCCAGTCCCATATGCTGGAGGTGGCGGGTTCAAACCCAGCCCCGGCCAAAAATAAATAAATAAAAATAAAATAACTTCTAAAAAAAAATAAAATTAAAAAATAAAAAGCTAATCCCCTCAAAGTCAGAGGTAGAGAAGTCTTGCCAAGAAAGAGCAGGATCCAGGTTAGGCCAGTGTCACTCACCCCTTTGGTGGATGAAAGAAAGGCACATAATCCCTTCCTGTGAGAATTACTCGAATCTGAATCCCCAGTCTGCTCTGGGTCCCCTGCAATCAGGTTGGGAGCTTCAGGAGATGTGTACGTAAACACAGTACCCAGATCCCAGGTTTAACAACAGCAAGGCCAAGGCTCGAGCCTTGAAAAGCAAAGAGAATCAATTTCTGATAAAATGCCAGGCAGGAGATTGACATGTCTAAAACCTTCCTGGTATCAGCTTAGCTTCCAGCACAAGATTAAACTCTAGGAGAAACCCATCAGAGAACTGCAAATTGTGACCAGAAAGAGATAATGTTGACAGCTTCCCCTTCCCGAGTCTGTTTTGGATAAGCAATGTGCCCTTCAGTAGAGCATTATCAAAGTTTTCTCTATCCTTAGATCTTAGGCATGAAATTGCCTTTAAAGTGTCTCCCTTTACCTCTTCACTCTACCCTCCAAACTCACTTTATGGAATATGCAGTATGATTAGAAAAGAGAATGGTGGGTGGTGCTTGTGGCACAAGGAGCAGGGTACCAGCCCCATATGCCAGAGGTGGCGGGTTCAAGCCCAGCCCTGGCCAAAAACTGCAAAAAAAAAGAAAAGAGAATGTTACTAAAAGAAGGAGATTAGTGTAAGTTATTCATGAAAAGTATTTCTCCAGTCTTAAAACAGCCTTCTGAAAAGAGTCCCTCAGTCTGGTGGGGCAGGATGAGGGTCATGAAAGTGTAAGACCATGTGAAGTCCAGTCCAGGCTGGTACCCCTGAACTGGTTCTCCCTGTGCTGGGCCTTTGTTTCCTCAATGATCCTCCAAGTCTGACAAGACCCAATGGTTCTATGACTTCAACTATTTTTTCTTTGCAGTTTTTGGCCGGGGCTCAGTTTGAACCTGCCACCACCAGCATATGGGACCAGTGCCCTACTCTTTTGAGCCACAAGCGCCACCCTGACTTCAACTATTTTTTATTTTTATTTTTATTTATTTTTTCCTTTTTTGAGACAGAGCCTCAAGCTGTCACCCTGGGTAGAGTGCCGTGGCATTACAGCTCATAGCAACCTCCAACTCTTGGGCTCATGTGATCTCTTGCCTCAGCCTCCCAAGTAGCTGGGACCACAGGCACCTGTCATAATGCCTAATTATTTCTAGAGATGGGGTCTCACTGTAGCTCAGGCTGGTCTTGAACTCCTGAGCTTAGGTGATCTCCCTGTCTTGGCCTCCCAAGTGCTGGGATTACAGGTGTGAGCTACCGCACTTGGCCGACTGCAACTTTATTAATAGAGTCTACGAGCCATGTCTCTCAGACTCTTTTTAAGCGATAGAACCCCTCCTCAAAACAGTGTCAACAAAAAAGAGAATTTGTTGCCTCACTTAGCTAAAAACTTCAAGGGTAGACATCAGGCATGGTTGGATCTAGGTGCCCTGACTTGGTCCCTCTCAATTCTGCCTTCTCCCATGGCAGATCCATTCTCCAGCAGGCTGTTCCCACTTAGTGGCAAGATGGCCACCAGTAGCCCCAGGCTTACAGCATAGAGGCCAGACAGCCTAGGGGGAGAAGCTCAGGCACTAGACCAAAAGGCTTGGGGATGAATGCTGATTCATCACCTACCCAAGCAGCCTAACTGCCTCTGAGCTTCAGTTTCTTCCTGTATATGAGGGAACAATAACAATATCTTCCTCACTGGGGGAATCACAGGTGCCTACAACAGTGCCTGACACGTATTAAGCCCTGAGTAAGTGATAGGTGCTGCCATTTCTCTTCTTTCCCTTCTCCCTCTTGTCATTAGTGTAATTCTCTCAGCAACTTCAGCAAAAAAGAAGCACTCACCAAGGGTGACAGTCCAGCGACATCCACAGATTGAGGCTGGCTGGACTGTGTACTTGTCCTAGAGACAAGAGTAGGGTGGGGTGAATCCCACTCTAAGGACATGGCAAGGAAAGGGTGTTTTCCCAAAGGAAAATCAGGAGACTGTTGCCGGAAGAAAGCCAAAGGATAGTGGGCAGGCTTAAAGTAAGTACTGTCCACACCATGGCCACTGAGCAATGCAGTGAAACAGATGGCACAATTGTTAAAAATCACGTTCGTGCCCATTGTCTTATTTGCTCCTCACAACACCTTGGCAAGGTGAACAATAGTATTCTCACCTTTCATGAGAGTAAATCCAGGCTTAGAGCAGTGAGATGACTTGCCCCAATTAATACAGCATGTGCCAGGCTGAGCCGATACCCTATGCTCTGTACAAAGTGGCAAGAACATGTCACTTTCTCTCCTATGCCCCAGAACTCCCCAGGACCCCGTTGCCCATTCAGAGCTAGACAGGAGGACCCTTGGCTGGGCAGGGGCAACAACTGCCAGACACATGTGAGCCTCAGTTTTCTCATCTGATAAGTAGAGATAATCTGATATCTTCCCCACCCCAATGAATTAACTATTGAATTCCAGTTTGAAGCCCCTGAAGGCTGGGAGCAGTGGTTCCCACCTGTCCTAGCTAGCACCTTGAGATTCAAAGGTGGGAGGATCACTTGAGGCCAGCAGCCAGCCTGGGCCACCACAGTAAGACCCCCATCTCTCCCTATGGGATGGGACCCATCTAGCTATTTAGGAGGCTGAGGCAGGAAGATTTCTTGAGCCTAGGAATTTGAGGTTGTAGTGAGGTATGATGATGTCATTGCATTCTAGCCTGGGCAACAGAGTAAGACCCTCTCTCTCTAAAAAAAAAAAAAAAAAGCAGCAGCCATTACTGAAGAAATTATATGCCTTCCTCCTACCACCACTGTATAGAATTCAAAACAAAATCCATGAAATAAGTTTAGAGAAGTTCAACAAAATTCTGGACTTCTTTTCGCACTTTCTTTTTTTAAAATACAGAGCCCTAAACCATTTTTAAAAATATTCTTTGGACCACTCCTGTTTTGTCGATATCCTTTGTCGATTCCCAGGGATGGCATATAAGAAGGAAAATGGGAGAGTAGTCCAGGGCAGGGCAGGGGCCTGGATGAGACCACCTGGCTTTACATCCCGGCTCTACCACTTAGAAGCTGTATAGTCTTTGGCAAGTTATATAACCTCTCTGTGCCTCAGTTTCCTCACCTGAAGAATGGAGCTGAAACTGTACTATGGTCTCAGCGCCCATAGCATAGTGGTTATTACGCCAGCCACATACACCCAGGCTGTTGGGTTTGAACCTGGCCCGGGCCTGCTAAACAACAATGACAACTGCAACAAAAAATAGCCGGGCATTGTGGTGGGCATCTGTAGTCCCAGCTACTTGGGAGGCTGAGGCAAGAGAATCGCTTAAGCCCAAGAGTTTGAGGTTGCTGTGAGCTGTGACGCCTTAGCACTCTACCAAGGGCAAGGTAGTGAGACTCTGTCTCAAAAAAACCAAAAATTCCTTCCATTATTTTAAAAGTTATTTCTTGAGGTATCACTTATGTACAATAAAGTGGAAAAATCTTAACTATATAGTTTTTTAAAATTTGTATTTAAAGGGTTTTCACGGTAGTGTCTGTGGCTCAGTGGGTAGGTTGCCAGCCCCATATACTGAGGGTAGTGGGTTTAAGCCCGGCCCCACCCAAACTGCAATAAAAAAAATAGCCAAGCATTGTGGCGGTTGCCTGTAGTTCCAACTACTCAGGAAGCTAAGGCAAGAGAATTGCCTAAGCCCAGGAGTTGGAGGTTGCTGTGAGCTATGATGCTATAGCACTCTACAGAGGGCGATAAAGTGAGACTCTGTCTCTAAAAAAAATAATATAAAAGTAAAGAGTTTTCACATATTCTCTCCCATTTAATACCTCTCCAAGGGTAACCATTGTCTTGACAACATAGATTAGTTTTATCTGTATTTGAACTTCCTATAAACAGCATAATTTTCCTGTCATTTTCTTTTTGCTAAATGTATCTGTGAGACTCATTTTTGAATGTATCACTGGTTTTTCATAAGGAGTAGTCTCTATTTTAAAAATTCTAAGTAAGGGCTCGGCATGGTCGTTAAAGCCTATAATCCTAGCACTTGGGAGGTGGAGGCAGGTGGATTGCCTGAGCTCACAGGTTCAAGACAGCCTGAGCCAGAGTGAGACCCCCTTCTCTAAAAAATAGCCAGACATTGTGGTGGGTGCCTGTAGTCCCAGCTACTTGGAAGGCTGAGGCAAGAGGATCACTTGAACCCAAGAGTTTAAGGTTGCTGTGAGCTAAGATGTCACAGCACTCTACTAAGGGTGACCAGGTGAGACTCTGTCTAAAAAAAACCCATAAGGCCAGGCATGGTGGCTCACGCCTGTAATTCCAGCATTCTGGGAGGCTAAGGTGGGTAGATTGTTTGAGCTTAGAAGTCCAAGACCAGCCTGAGCAAGAGTGAGACCCCGTCTCTAAAAACTAGCCAGGCATTGTTGGACCTGTAGTCCCAGCTACTCAGAAGACTGAGGCAAGAGGATGACTTAGGCCCAAGAGTTTGAGGTTGCTGTGAACTGTGACACCATGCACTCTACCTAGGCAGAGAATGAAACTCTGTCTCAAAAATAAGAAAAAATAAAAAAAAAATCATAAGTAGTTTGTTCTTTGTCACTGTGGTATAAACCTTTAATTATCAGAAAATTCAAATTGCAAATTTTGAGTTCACTGCCTTTTTTTTTTAGCTCACTGTCATTTTTAAGAAGTTTTCAAGTTTTCACATTAAATAAAAATTCCCCTTCAAATTTATCCCAAATCTCTTTCCCCTCCCCAGAAATAATTACTGTTATCAATTGGATATTCATCTTTCTAGAGCTTTTTCTAATTATGCAGCTCTATTCATTATTTCAGTTAGGAGTATATTTTCCACACATAGCATAAAACCCAACTAACAATGGCCTAAACCAAGAATCAGCAAATTTTTTTGGTAAAGAGTCAAAAAATAAATATTTTAGCCTTTGGGGGCTACACAGACTCTGTCACAACCTCTTAACTCTGCCATTGACCACAAAAGCCGCTGTAGTCATTATGTAAATGAATGAGTGTGGCTGTTCCAATAAAACTTTATTTGCAAAAATAGATGGCTGGCCAGATTTTGCCAGTGACTGTAATTTGCTTATTAGGGATTTCTTTGGTTCATGTTGCAAGAAATCTGGAAATACACTTCTATCAAAAATATTTGAGAAAGACTATCTCTCTAAATTCTTGCCAATAGTAATATTACCAGCTTTTTATATTTTTGCTAGTCTATTTTGCCCTTATTCCTTTTTGGGTATTGACTCTGCTTGATTTTCCAGATCACCAATTTTCTCTTTCTGTATCTATTCTGTCCTTCAGCATCTTGTGATTTATTTATTTATTTATTGAGACAGAGTCTCACTATGTTTGTTGCCCCTTGGTAGAGTGCTGTGGCATCACAGCTCACAGCAACCTCAAACTCCTGGGCTTAGGTGATTCTCTTGCCTCAGCCTCCCGAGTAGCTGGGACCATGGGTGCCCACCACAATGCCTGGCTATTTTTTGTTGCAGTCATCATTGTTGTTTGGCAGGCCCAGGCTGGATTCGAACCCATATACAGGTGTATGCGGCTGGCACCTTAGCAGCTTGAGCCACAGGCGCTGAGCCAGATTTTTAAAATTTTAATGATCAAATATTTTGTTTGTGATTTCTATTAATTCTTTCCATAATAAACTGTTCTCACTTAATAGATTCAATATCTTTTCTTATCACTCTGATAATTTTTTTTTTTTTTTTTTGTAGAGACAGTCTTTATTGCCCTGGGTAGAGTGCCATGGCATCACACTGCTCACAGTAACCTCCAACTCCTGGGCTTAGGTGGTTCTCTTGCCTCAGCCTCCCAAGTAGCTGGGGCTACAGGCACCCGCTGTAACACCTGGCTATTTTTTTTTTTTATTGTTGCAGTTCAGCTGGGGCGGGTTTAAACCTGCCACCCTCAATATATGGGGCCGGCACTCTACCACTGAACCACAGGCACTGCCCACTCTCTGATAATATTTTATATATAGTAGAACCTCTGTAATTTGAGCACCCAAGGGACTGCAACAAAATGGTTAACATGCAGAGGTAGTCAACATAAGGACCTAGGCCTCTTGTACTAACAACTAGGCCAACTGTACCACATGTGATGCATTTCCAGTCTATGAAATTAACTCAATTAAGGGGATGGTCACTGCAGGGGGATGGTCAACTATGATGTTTCTACTGTATTACAAATGTCTCCGCTTGCATTGTTATGTCTGTTTGATTAGTTGTTATTCTTCTAAATATTAAACTGGTCCCTCTTACTCATGGATGTTGGTTTTCCTAGCATGTTTAATGATTTGTGGATATGTGCTCTTCTGTATCCTATGATTTCCTGTTTTCTTCTTTCTGGATACTGTTTCTTTTTACCCAATTTGTTGCCAGTGATTATAGGCAAAGAGGCACAACTTGCTGCAGTAAGTGTGCTAATTATTTATCTTGTGAGCATAAGATCTCCCTTTGCCTTCAGGCTGTCCTGCCTTTTTGTCCCAGAGACCCATGGTCACAGCTGGATTAAAGGGCCACCTTTAGGCTTGGCACCTATAGCTCAGCGGCTAGGGCGTCAGCCACATACACCAGAGTGCGAGGGTTTGAACCTGGCCCAGGCCTGCCAAACAACAATGACAACTACAACCAAAAAATAGCTGGGCATTGTGGCAGGTGCCTGTAGTCCCAGCTATTTGGGAGGCTGAGGCAAGAGAATTGCCTAAGCCCAGGAGTTGGAGGTTGCTGTGAGTTGTGACACCATGGCACTCTACCAAGGGTGGTAAAATGAGACTGTCTCTAAAAACATAAAAAAGAATATAGCAATGGAGTGCCCTTTCTAGTCAGGCCTGGGTTCAAATACTGTCTCTTCTCTATACCACTTTGGTCAAGTTTCTTCACCTGTCTCCACCTCAGTATCCTTACCTGTCAGAATGGGGTAATGATAATAACACCTACCTTATCGGGTTAATGAGCATATAAATTGAAATAGTGTATGTCAAGTGTTCACTGGGAGGTATGGCACACTGAGATCTGAAACATGTCAGTGCCCTTCCTCTCTCTTAGTCTGAGCAAATATTTTTAACACAGTCTTATGTGTGCTGTGGTGGTCATAGTTTTTGGCAGCTACATCATACTGTTAGCTCATACTGAGCACATCAGCTAAAGCCCTGCCTTTTATCTCATGAACTCTGCTCAAGCCAAACTTCCTTCCTCTATTTCCCCTTGTATAGGACCTTTACCTTGACCGTGATGCATTTTATCAAGCTGTTCTTGCTCCATCTCTAGCTTAAAGAAATTGACCTAAGCCCAGATTCCGTCATCTGCTTTATTCTGTGTGCCTCCCATCTGAATGTTATCCACAGACTTAATAAACAGCTTCAACAGTCATATCCAACTATTGATAAAATTATGGCCTGGGATAAGACCAAGGACAGATCCCCGTGGCATGCTACCCTTCCCGGGAAGAGTAATTTAGATGACTGGACAAGATGATTAATCTGTCCAGTTCCTGTAATACTATGTCCTTGTGGCTTCATTATAATAATAACATTAGCAACTATGTATTGCATGTTACTTATCATGGGCCCAGCACTGAGCTAAGGGTCTTTCATATATTACTTTTATCACTTATAGCAACTCTGCAAGGTAAGTATGTGCATTACTTAGGACTTGGTTAAAAAAAATAAACTCAAGGCTTGGCACCTGTGGCTCAAGCAGCTAAGGCACCAACCTGAGCTGGCAGGTTCGAATCCAGCCTGGGCCCGCCAAAGAATGACAGCTGCAATCCCCAAAATAGCCAGGTGTTGTGGCGGGCGCCTGTAGTCCCAGCCACTTGGGAGGCAGAGGCAGGAGAATCGCTTGAGCCCAGGAGTTGGAGGTTGCTGTGAGCTGTGATGCCATAGCACTCTACCCAGGGCAACAGCTTGAGGCTCTGTCTCCAAAAACAAAAAATAAAAACTCAAGCCAGGCATAGTGTTTCATGCCTGTTATCCCAGCACTTGTGAGGCTGAAGCAGGTGGATTGCCTGAGCTCACAGGTTTGAGACCAGCCTGAGCCAGAGTGAGACCCTGTCTCTAAAAAAATAGCTGGGTGTTGTGGCAGGCACCTGTAGTTCTAGCTACCTGGGAGGCTGAGGCAAGAGAATTGCTTGAGCCTAAGATGTTAAGGTTGCTGTGAGCTATGATGCCACAGCACTCTACTGAGGATGACAAGTAAGACTCTGTCTCAAAAAATAAATTAATTAACTCAAGGCTAGGTGCAGTGGCTCACACCTGTAATCCCAGCACTGGAGGCTGAGGTGGGTGGATTGCTTGAGCTTACCGGTTCAAGACCAACTTGAGCAAGAGCGAGACTCATCTCTAAAAATAGCTATGTGGGGCGGCATCTGTGACCCAGTTAGTAGGGCACTGGCCCCATATACCAAGGGTGGCAGGTTCACACCTGGCCCCAGCCAAACTGCAATAGCAACAACAAAAAAAGCTGGTCTCAAATATATATAAATATATTTATAAATATAAATATAAAATATAAATAAATAAACAAACTAACTCAGCTTTAGAAGAAGGGGAACTCTATCACTTTTTTTAGAGACAGAGTCTCACTTTGTCACCCTCAGAAGAGTGCCAGCCGTAGGCTTAAGTGATTCTCTTGCCTTAGCCTCCTGAGTAGCTAGGACTACAGATGCCCGCCACAACACCCGCCTATTTTTTGTTGTTGTTGTTGTTGCAGTTTGGCCCGGGCCAGGTTTGAACCCACCACCCTCCATATATGGGGCCAGCATCCTACTCACTGAGCCACAGGCGCCGCCCAGGAACTCTATCACTTTATCACAATGCTCTGAAGCGGGCATGTGTCACAGAATGGGGATGCCTATGGGTGTCAAGAACAGATGAACTCTCTAGGATCCCAGAAAGTCTCCTTGCTACAGTTGCTTTTTTTCTTTTTTTTTGGAGATAGAGTCTCACTTTGTCACCCCCGGTACATAGTGCTGTGGTATCACAGCTCACAGCAACCTCCAGCTCTTGGGCTTAGGTGATTCTCTTGCCTCAGCCTCCTGAGTAGCTGGGACTACAGGTGCCCGCCACAACACCCAGCTATTTTTT
>CAUYQV010072735.1:0-37083 GCA_963574575.1 Galagoides demidoff
TTTTTTTTTTGAGACAGAGCCTCAAGCTGTCCCCCTGGGTAGAGTGCTGTGGCATCACAGCTCACAGCAACCTCCAACTCCTGGGCTCAAGCGAGTCTCTTGCCTCTGCCTCCCAAGTAGCTGAGACTACAGGTGCCTGCCACAACACCCGGCTATTTTTTGGTTGCAGCCATCATTGTTGTTTGGCAGGCCTGGGCTGGATTCGAACCCACCAGCTCAGGTGTATGTGGCTGGCGCCTTAGCCACTTGAGCCACAGGCTCCAAGCCTACATGTCAAATTTTAAAAATTACATTTGATTTTAAAATGCCCTATGTGCAAAGACCTAGCATCAAGAATATATATCCTTAATTGGGTTGATGGATTATTGATAAATTATGAAGAGTTAAGTGGATCTGTTCAGGTATGTGCTTTGAGAGGGTGTCTTCACCACAGACTTGATGCATCTTAAAGGAAGGCAGGAAGGAGGATTTGTAGTAACTTATTTTGTTCCCCAAACTTCTATATTCTGTACCATTTATACCAACAGTGAGGTGCTATAGGAAAACAGAAAGATGGTGAGGAGAAAAATAAACAGCGAGAAGAATAGATCAGAAATTCTCAGTCTTTCTGAAACATGTATTTCAAGTAGGCAGAATTTATAGCTGCCTGGGTTTGATTTCAAACTGCTATACGTATAAGGTGCCCCTTAAAAAATTTACACCTCCAAACTACAAGTGTCTAAAATGTCACAATTCAATTGAATTGGGTTTTGATTCTTATTAAATTAAATATTCTGAGGATCGAGGATTGTTTCCATTGAATGGTCTCCAGTTACTTACACATTTCTCTGCTACATTTTGTTTTAAATTAGAGCGAAGGGTGGGAGAGGAAGGGAACAGAAAGCACTGAGAAAGAAAGAAAGGGCAATAAAGCCCAGCAAAAGGGGTTGGAAAAGGAAGCAGAAGTCAGAAAATAGAAGCAGGGGCCTAAAGGACACATTTCATCTACTTCAGACTCTTATCTGGGAAATGATGCTATCATGATCCAACAAGTCATACACTAGAGACCAGCTGTTCCCACCCAATTTCTGTTTAGATTCTGAACAGTCTGCTTACTTGGGGACACCCAAATTCTAATGTTTTTATTTTTTTGCAGTTTTTTTTTTTTTTTTTTTTTGGCCGGGGCCGGATTTGGGGCAGTGAGCCCCAAACTCCTTTGAGCCATAGGCGCTGCCCTTTTATTTTTATTTTTTTGAGACAGAGTCTCAAGCTGTCTGCCCTGTGTAGCATGCTGTCATGTCATCGCTCACAGCAACCTCCAACTCGTGGGCTCAAGTGATCCTCTTGCCTCAGTTTTTCTATTTTTAGTAGAGACGGGGTTTTACTCTGCTCAGGCTGGTCTCGAACTCATGAACTTAAGCAATTCACCCATCTCGGCCTCCCAGAGTGCTAGGATTACAGGTGTGAGCCACTGTGCCTGGCTGAGGGGTACCCAAATTCTATGAAGACAACAATGATGATAGTTTTACCATAGAGAAATAGATAATGAAACTCAGCTGAAAAAAGCCACCCCAAATGGAAGAAACCATGAAATGGGTAAGCTTTGTCTACTGCAAAGTGTCCTTTCTCATAATTTTCACCCCCCCTCAAATCAAATGAATCAGAACTTTATGCTTACCAAAGACAGAGCTAACATCTAGCATAAGTGCATTCCCTTCTTTGATATGAACTTGAATTAAGTCCAAATGAGGAATGCAACAGTTGAAATCTCTCAACTGAAAAGATCAGGACAGAAAGTGTTCTCTACAGCTTGTGAATCACTCATGCCTACTTTAGCTCACTGTACGAATCTTGGGCTCTCTTATATACAGGACTGAGAACTCATAGTTCAAAATTAGTGATTCCTCAATCTGGTCCTTCCTTTTGTCGTTTATTTGCCCCTATTTCTTACCACTTCCCAATATAAATCTTCTCCCCTAGCAAAGCTAGTTTCTACACTACAAGATAGAATTATAGAGTAATAGATGTGGAAAGAACCTCAAAGATCACCGAGTTCAAGACCCTTGCTTGACAGATGAGGCAACTAATAATCAGCAAAGAACAGGCCTTCATGAAATTCCCAGAATTAGGAGCCTCTCTTCCTACCCTTTGCTACTTTCTCTTCCTTTTTCTAATGGTAAGCATACTATGCCTATACCTTACCATGGAGGAGCTAAACAATAAGTTCAGTCGTAAGAATTAAAAAAGGGAAAGCAGTGAGTATTTTAGCTCAAAATTTTCTCTGTTCCCTCTGGAGATCCGAAGAGGAGTTACATTGCACTCAGTCCTTCCCTGGGAAATCCTTATTCATGTCTTTCCACAGTCTTGTAACTCACCTCATCTTAATCCCAGCCCTGCCACATTGGATCTTTTAAATGTAGATACTATGTGTATCAAAGATTTTTGCATTAATTTTGATTTTTTAAAATATTGGATTAAGCCCAGGCATAGTGGCTTATGCCTATAATCCCAGTACTTTGGGAGGCCTACATGGGAGGATCACTTGAGCCCATGAGTTTGAGACCAGCCTAGGTAATATAGCAAGATCATATCTGTATAAAAAATTTAAAAAATTAGCCTGGGCTGGTAGTGTGTGCCTGTAATCCTGGGTACATGGGAAGCTGAGGCAACCTCTTGAACCTTTTTTGAACCCAGGAGTTTAAGACTAGCCTGGGGAACATAGTAGAGTCTAAAAAAAAAAAAGATTGAGCAGGCATTCCATATTTCTATGGAACAAAACAACAAAATTATAAAATTATATTGAATTAATATATTATTTATCTTTAAGGGTTTTGGTGCCCATTTAAATTTTGTACCTGAAGTGAGTGTCTCACTTACTTTATCTTAATTACAACTCTGCCTTTGATTCACTCTTGGTTCTCATCAAATGACCCAAAGACAAGAACAAAATTGAAACGTGTAAACTTCATGGTTTGATTCAGTAAAGACTTTTTATTAAAGCAGAATAAAAATGATTCCAACTCACCAATATTGGGAGGGTAAATTAATTAGTGTCTACCCACCAGTGGCTACCCATTTCACTCAGGGCCATCCCCCATGTCCATATTTCCAGTCTGCCCAGGGCTGCTGAGAGGAGATGGGAGAATCTCAGACTCAGGCATCGATCTCAAGTTATTCGACATATCCCAGGAACTTCACTGGCCCCAATTCATCACAAAGGACAAGAACAAACCCCTCCATGGGGGAAATGTGGTACCTGCAGGCAGGATATGTGGTGCCTTCAGTTAGCTGACAGACTGTCATTTGGAACATTGTCTCGCTCTGGAAGCAGAGAACGTCAGAATGGTTTCGGCAAGCCACCCTCTTGGGAGAAACGCAAATATTATTGATTTTTCTCGGCCTCTCATGGATGAAGACATGCTGCTTTTTACAAGTGCGGTCACGCTCCCTGATGGCTCTCTGTATGATCATGTAGTTGCAGTACCTTACAGGAATGTCACTGTGAGGGTAGTCCACGTGCAGGTGCTCCAGCGTTGACACCTGTATTGCATCCTCACTCAGCTCATTTTCCCAGAACAGAAGCAGCAAGAAAACTATCACCATTATTATCATCACGGGTAGGATTCCCTTCACATCTCTGGCTTTAACTCCTGTTAAGTAAGGGGAGACAGCAAGTATAGTCAAGGGTGCTCATATGCCTCCTGCTCCCACCCCTGACTGCTTTGCTATTCTTGGGATATTTTATTTCCTTTTCTGTGCTAATGAAATCATGCTGACCCTGCAAGGTAGCTGGAAACACAGCTCTCCAAGAAAGCCCTGTTCGACCATTTCAGCTCTCAGAGTTTGGTATTTACTCTCTAATTATTAAATTAGTAATAAATTTTGTGTTTCTCTTGAAAAGCTCTTTGATTGCGAGTACCATGTCTGCTATTACACCTGAATCCTTCAAGGTGTGTAACACAGAGCTAGACATAGCAGAAGGTGGTAAAGAATACCCATGCCAGACCGTTTCCTTCATGTTGCTGAGTAACTGTCCCATACTTTTCTAAGCCTTCATTTCACCCCGTTTTATGTGATTTTAGTCCTTCCTGCTAAGCTTTTCTTCCCAGTCCCTTCCCGACCCCTCCTGGTGTTGATCTTGCTTGCTGTTTCCTCTCACCTGTCATTTGTGCTGTCGCTCTCACAGGTACCATAGCCATGCTGTCGCTCTCACAGGTAACATAACCTTTTGATCATGGACCTGAGAAAATCTCTTATGTTTTTCTGTTTCCTGATGATATCTGATAAGGAGCCATTGAGTGTGGGGAGGGCCGAAGTGGAGAGAGCAGAAAGGGAGGAACCTGTTGGGAAGTGTGCTTGAGCACCCCTGGGGAGGAAGAGAAGCCGCCTGAGAAGGCAGAGTTGCAGAGGGCAGACCATGCCCTCCTTAAACATGTGTGGACTTCTTAAAAATGTCAAAATATGAAGGGGCACATTGTTCTTGTTACATGTATACCTTGTATAGTACTGATAGAGCTTTACGTGTGCCTGTCACCATAATAGTGCTTATTATACCCCGAAGTTGTTACCCCTTATCTCTTTCCTATCTTTTTCTTCCTTAGTTTTACCATTTGTTTATGTCATCCATGATTTCTTCCATCAGTGTTTTGCAGACTTCCTTGTAGAGGTCTTTCACCTCCTTGATTAAGTATATTCCTAAATATTTTATTTTCTTTTTAGATATTATGTACGATATTGAGTTATATTGATTTGATTCTCAGCTTGACTGTTATCAGTATATAGAAGTGCTACTGATATGTGCATATTGATTTTTTTTTTTTTGAGACAGAGTCTCACTTTGTTGCCCTGGGTAGAGTGCTACAGTGTCATAGCTCACAGCAATGTCAAACTCCTGGACTCAAGGGATCCTCTTGCCTCACCCTCCCAAATAGCTGGGACTATAGGCACCTGCCACAATGCCCAGCTACTTTTAAAGATGGGGGTCTTGCTCTGGCTCAGGCTGGTCTTGAACTTGTGAGCTCAAGTGATCCACCCACCAGGACCTCCCAGTGCTAGAATTTATTAATTTCAGGAATTGGTGAAGTCTTTGTGGGGGGTTTTCTAGATAGGAGACATATCATTAGCAAACAGGAATACGTCAACTTCCTCTTTCCTAATTTGTGTACCCTTTATTTCTTTCTCTTGCCTGATTGCTCTGGCTAGAACTTACAATTCTGTGTTGAATAGAAGTGGTAGCGGTGGGCACCCTTGCCTTGTTCCAGTTCTTAGGGGGAATGCTTTTAACTTTTCCTCATTTAGTATGATGTTGGCTGTAGCTTTGTCATATATGGCTTTTATATGAAGGTATGTTCCTTCTATACCTACTTTGTTGAAGACTTTTATCATGAAAGATTGCTGAATTTTGCAGGATGCTTTTTCTGTATCCATTACGATGATCATATGGTCTAGTCAGTGGTTGCAGGTGGCAGGGCGATAAGCACTTGCTGCACCTGGGTATGATGGTGGCTTGCAGCTTCCAAGTATCTGGCGGAGTGTTAGACTGCAGGGGTAGTTCCTCCAGGTGGTGGGTGGAAGCCTCAGGTGGAAGGTGGCAGTGCAGGGCTGTGCAGGAGCTTCAGGAACAGGGCCATAGGGCTTGGCCACCAGACAGCTGGGGCTCTCCTGCTGTCCAGGACCTGCTGAGGCAGTCACTACAGTGCTTCTCAGGTGGTGTCTGTGGTGCCTGTCCTGCTTGACTCTACTGTGACAGGGAGGGGTGCTTGGCTCCCAGTCACAGGCTTACAAGAGCCTCTGCTCTCCCTCCTCAGCCTGGCCTGGGCAATGCAGAGGCAGTTGTAGCAAAGCTGAGCCCTGTGTATACCTGGTGCTCTGAACCTAAGAGCAGATAATGTCATCAGCTGCAGCGACCAAGCAATGGAGGTCACCAGGTTCCTGTTTACCCTCTTTCTAGTGCAATGTCACTGCATGGACTCCACATAGCTCCATGAGCAGTCCAGAGGTCTGCAGTGGTGGTGAGAGCCCCCTCCCAACTCAGGCCACAATGTCTGTGAGGGGAGCATGGAGTCCTGGGGTTCTCTCCTCCTGTCCTTCTCCACATGTGGGTGCCTCCTCCAGGTTCTTCTCTGCTGATTCACAGTGCTCCTCCCAAGCAGGCTCATCCTGTGGCATCCACCTGCAACCTTCAGTCCTGTCCTTGAGAGCAGTGTGCATGGGCTGCTTCTAGTCCTCCATCCTGCCAGTAGTCAAGTGTGGGCTTTTCAAAAATAGCGAAGTCCTGGGCAGCGCCTATAGCTCAGTGGGTGGGGTGCCGGCCCCATATACCGAGGGTGGCAGGTTCGTAACCCAGCCCCAGTCAAACTGCAACAAAAAATGGCCTGGCGTGGCAGGCGCCTGTGGTCCCTGGTACTCAGGAGGCTGAGGCAAGAGGCTCACTTAAACCCAGGATTTGGAAGTTGCTGTTGGCTGTGATGCCTCAGCGCTCTACCAAGGGGGACAAAGTGAGACTCTGTCTCAAAAAACAAACAAACAAACAAAACCCATAAACCAAAACAGTGAAGTCCTAATGTGTACCAGCCAATTTTTAATCAGTCCTTGTTATGAACCTGTGAAGTCGTTATTATTTTCATTTAATTGATAAATCAGTTTCAGAAAGATTGAGGTAGTGATGGAAAGAGATGAGGATTGCAAGAGTCGCACCCTGTCAATGCTGTCGCACCTGCCAAACACTTGAATTCGTTTTACCAAGTATCATGGCCATATGATGTCCAGGATAGGGCAAAAAATGATTGCCAGACATTAACATTAATCTAGAACAAGCCCTGGGCTTCTGAAGAGTAGGGAATAGTTCCCCAAAGGCTGAACACTGAAATCACCTGGGGATTAAAAAAACTACTGGCTCCCACCTTCAGATACTCTGCTTTAACTGAGATTGGGTGTAACCTGGGTTAATTAAAAAATTGGCAACCTGGCCGGGTGCAGTGGCTCATGCCTATAATCCCAGCACTCTGGGAGGCCAAGGTGGGTGGATTGTCTGAGCTCACAGGTTTGAGGCCAGCCTGAGTAAGTGTGAGACCTTGTCTCTAAAAAATAGCTGGGCATTGGGTGGCGCCTGTGGCTCAAGGTGTACAGCTCTGGCTCCATATACAAACCCAGTCCCGGTCAAAAACTGCAAAATAATAATAATAATAATGATAAATGAATAAAAAAATAGTTGGGCATTGTAGCAGGTGCCTGTGGTCCCAGCTACTTGGGAGGCTGAGACAAGAGACTCTCTAGAGCCCAAGAGTTTGAGGTTGCTGTGAGGTATGACACCACAGCACTGTACCAAGGGCAACAAAATGAGACTGTGTCTCAAAAAAAACAAAAAAACAAAAAACTGAGTCTAAGACATGGTAAAATTTGGGAACAACTATGGTATTCTTGGGAAACCTATATGGCAAGTTAGTAGATAAAAACTAAGTAAAAAGATAATGGCTCAATCTATTGAGACAATAGAATTCTTTTTGTTGCTGTCATCTAGTGAGCTGATCTTAGAATGGGAAAATGAACTTACTTTTACTATTTCTTACCTTGAAATCATGAAATCATTTCTCTTTTGGAGAGGCACCTACAAAGTCTCTTTTGTACATATCTATGTCTTCTATTATTTATTTATTTATTTTAAAGTTTTTTTTCTTTTTGGCCGGGGCTGGGTTTGAACCTGCCACCTCCAGCATATGGGACCAGTGCCCTATCCTTTTGAGGCACAGGCACTACCCTCTATGTCTTTTTTTAAAATCTGACTTGTGTTAAGTAACACATATCTATGTCTTTCTAATTGGTAAGAAGAAAAAAAACATTGTGGGGTAAAAAATGGTCTAAGAAGAACAGAGAATTTTGGAAAAGACTTTGAAGAATGCATCTCTTTCTATACAACAAGAAAAATAAAAGCATAGTTCAGGCCACAAAAAAGAACAATTAGAAGATGATTCCCCCCTCCCCCCCATCTATTGTCCTGAGGCAGACTGTTGTGCTATCTTGCTCGGGAACAATTACCCTTAGATGCCTGAGGGCTATTCGCCTTAGCAGGAGGAAGAGAGAGAGAAACAATCTTCAAGGGAGCGAGTAGGTGAAAGAATGAACACTCTCAGGTGGCGCCTGTGGCTCAAAGGAGTAGGGTGCCAGCCCCATATACCAGAGGTGGCAAGTTCAAACCCGGCCCCAAACTGCAAAATCAAACAAAAAACAAACAACAACAAAGGAACACTCTCTGACTGCCTGCTCCTGCGGCTTCTTATAGAGGTAATCTTGTGGCTTTTTTGCACCACACGTGTGGAGACTGCCAAGCACTGATGTTCTCATCTCGCTAGCAGGCGAGCCGAATCCCTTCCCTGTGCCCTTATCACCAAGGTTGTGTTATTGAGATGTTACCCATGTTTCTTATAATTGCATAGTGTTTGAAGCTTAGCCCTGGCTTCTCCTTCCCATGAGCTATATGGTCTGCTACAGATGATTATTTACTTTCCAAAAACTTTCATTCAGGGTATTCTTTCGGGGTTCAAATTGTCCTGTTTTGGATAAATGTTACACAATGTCATAAAGATACAAGTGCATAATTATTATTATTATTATTTTTAAGACAGAGTCTCACTATGTGGCCCTCGGTAGAGTGCTGTGACATGACAGCTCACAGTAACCTCCAATTCCTGGGCTTAGGTGATTATCTTGCCTCAGCCTCCCTGTAGCCTGGGACTTACAGGCACCTGCCACAACACCAGGCTATTTTTGATGGCAGTTGTCATTGTTGTTTAGCTGGCTCAGGTTGGTTTTGAACCCATCAGCCTTGATGTATGGCTGGTGCCATAACCACTGTGCTATGGGCGCCACGCCGAGCATGATTTTAATTTTTGATGAGTTTTTTAATTAACAAAATTTGCTTTTGCACGTCTTCCAGAGCATGTCCAATGTATAAAGAGAAGTAGATCTCCATACCTTAACATGTTCACTATTTCCTGCCCAAACTTGCAAGTAGCTGAACTACAGGTGCTTTTCTAAGTTTACAGGCAAGGAAGTGTCTGTGTTACCAATATCTCTAACCAAGGCAACGGAACTGTCCCTACGTTTTAGAGCGTTACACTCCAGAGTTAGCGTTGAGACTGGGTCCAAACAGGTACAAGTGGTGGCAGCCTGGGAGAAAACATTTGTAATGTGTAATTTCACTTAAGGATTAACACCCTTGTGCCAGAAATAAAAAGATAGGGAACCTCAGAGCAAAAGAACTTGTCAGAGAAAGTCAATTTCAGATGCAGCCATGATGGGCAATGAGTAACACTGACCTTCATTTAGTAATCAGAAGCTGGGAGCTGAGGAGTACCACATTAAAGCAGATTCTCACCCCCACCCAACTCTGCCCCAGCCGACTTGAATAAGTCAGGCAGGTTCCTGGCTTAGGGTGCTTGCTAGGGCTGTCCCCTCTGTCTGGAGTCCTCTGCTGCATGTGAGCCATTGCCCACTCACTAGGGCTGTCCCCTCTGTCTGGAGTCCTCTGCTGCATGTGAGCCATTGCCCACTCACCCCTTCTCAGTTTTTGCTCAGCGAGGCCACCACAGACTAACCTATTTGCAGTTGCAATTCCTACTCATTTCTGAGACACACTTTCTTGTTCTACCCTCTCTTTTCCTATTTCATTTTCACTTTCTAACATATTATATAATTACATTTATATTCTGTCTGTGCTCCCCCCACCTTACAGAAGCGTCAGCTTCACAGGGCAGTGCTCGGAATGAGTGGTGTGGTCACCCCGAGGAGGGAAAACGTCTGTGCTCGCAACAGCACTGAAGGAAACACTAAGTGGTGGTAGTTACTACCCTCCAAATAAAAACCTGGGGAGCATGCTGTGAGGTTATTGAGAAATAGGGAGATGGAGGAAGGAGGAATGAAGAGAAGATGTATCTCTTTGCTTACCTTACTGGCAGGATGTCGCTTACACAGTTGCCAAGAATATGCTACACACCATTTTGGCCTCTGGTTGTCCAGAATTCCTGTGGTTCCCTTGATTGTACAGCATGAAGGCTAGGAGGCAATGCCCCTGGGGATTGTTTATAGTACCATATTTGTCATTGAAAAATGAAGACTAGTAAGCAAAGTGCAGTGGCAAGCACCTGTAGGCCCAACTACTCAGCAGGCTGGGGCAGGAGGTCTCTTGTGCCTGGAAGTTGGAGCCTAACCTGGACAACATAGCAAGACCCTGGTTCTACAGAAAAAAAGAGAAAAAGGTCACCAAAAGAAAACCAGTTAATTATATTCCAATATTAAACATAAATCTCCCGGTCTCCTGGACTTTTTGATTAGGAACAGAGATTGAAGTAGTTATATATATAAGAATACTCCCAAATAATATGATTTATTGTAATTAGCATACTTATTGTTAAAATATATTTATTGATCCTAAATCTCAGTTAGCCAAAGCCCTCCATTTACTTCAAGTATCCTTTCTAATATGCTTTATTATTTTTGTTGCCTTCTTTTTTTGTTGGTTCCTTTCTTTCTTTCTTTTTGGAGACAAAGTTTCACTCAGTTACCCTCAGTAGAGTGCTATAGCATCATAGCTCATAGCAACCTCAAACTCTTCACCTCAATTGTTCCTCTTGCCTCAGCCTCCCAGGTAGCTTTGACTGCAGGCACCTGGCACAATGCCCAGCTATTATTTTAGAGATGGAGTCTTGCTCTTGCTCAGGCTGGCCTTGGACTCCTGAGCCCAAGCAATCCACCGGCCTGAATCTCCTAGAGTGTTGGGATTACAGGCATGAGCCACTGTGCCCAGCCATGTCAGCTTCTCTATAATTTCCTAGGTTACATATATATCCTAATACACAACAGATTTTGAAGAAAGAAAAAACAATGGGATTATTTTCACACATTTTCCAAATGGTTACTAATGACAGCAAACCCAAAGTAAAAGTAGTCTAAACAAGAGGGAATTATTTCTCACGGAAAAGAAGGCTGTAGGTAGTTGGGCCAGGATTGGTACCACGCTGTAAGATACTAAGGTTATATCCCAGTACGTGGCTTCCACATCATGGTCCAAGGTGGCTACTCTGGTCATAGCCATCATATCTGCAAAAAAATGGCCTCACATCCCAAAGTTTCACTCACCATTTCTATTTACATTCCAATGACAATGACTTGATTACACACTCACATCCACTTGCATGGACAGTGGGAAATGTAGGGTTTATTCTGGTTGGAATGTGCCCAGCTAAAATCCTGGGGTTCTATTACTAAGGAAAAAGCTGAGGATAAATACCAGGGACAGCTAAAAACATTTCTTCTCCTCACCTTCAGAGACAGATCACTCTGGGAAATGTTGATGAATGTGCCTCAACAAAAAAAGTTTCATGATCAAGTTCTTTTCCTCAGATCACGATCATGATGTTGAGAAACATTAACTCTATTCCTTTCCTTCCAGAATTAGAAGAGTCACAGAGCATCAGATTCTGAGAAATCCAGTAATAGAGAAGCTTGACTAATTTAATTTAATTTAAAAATTAACTTGAGCAAGGAGCTTCATTTGAGGGGTGCCAGCATTAACATCCTAAGGGCCAAGGTTCTATGAAATAATGATCTTGAACCTGTGAGTTCAAGCAATCTACCTGCCTCGGCCTCCCAAGTGCTAGGATTACAGGAGTGAGCCACCACACCCAGCCATCTTTAGTGCTTTAGATTTGGAGGCTTGCTCTCTTGAAATGTACCTGATCCTAGGATATTTTAGAGGCCCTCTGTGTAATGCTTTCATCTCTTGTCCAAAACTGATCCTCCAGGCTTGTCATTACTGCTTCTTTATGGAGCTGCAGCTGTCTCTGGCCTGCTTCATCCTCCACCCAAAGCCTGGACACAGGCCCCACCCTTCACTCTTTAATGGGCACTAAGCATAAGGGTATGGGGTTTGACAGATTTTCTGAAAACTTAATTACAGCAGAGAGAAAAGAACTAACACTGATTCACACTGTCTGCTTTGGTAGCATCCGTCAGTAGGCCCTTCACAGGGCCACGCTTCCGAATTGTTCTTTCCTCGGCCATTCTGATGTGGGGCTTTATCCCGTGCTTTGTATCTCCTCTTCCCCAAGTCCTAGACTCCCACTGACCTTCAATAATGGTGACCACAGAGTCTCTATGGAGGAGGGCCTAGAAACAGCAGTTAGGCCAGAGAGGGGGCTGGGCACTCTTCTCAAGGCGGCGTTTTCTGAGAGCTTTACATATAACTGGGAGAACATGAAAGAATGTTCTCATCAAAGAATGGGAATGAAAAGAGTTTGCATGACCACTGCTTATGCTGCCACTTCCTGGCTCCCACAGACTGTTTTTTAAAAAGGGGATAGTCTTTAAGTGAAATCTATCTTGGCTACTAATTTAAAATACAGAAACTTGAGTCTTATCCCAGACCTATTGAATCAAAGTTTCTGGTTTTAAGGTCTGGGAATCTGCATTTGTAATCAACAGCCCATCTCACAATAGATCAATTCCAAACTGGCAAACAGTGTAATCATTTCTAAAGAGTTTCAACCACCCCACAATAAAACTTTTAATTTATAGGGGATGCGCAATGCCCTAATCTGAAACCTCTACATCCTGATTACTGCCCTGGTTCTGAGCACTCACAAGGAAAGGGGGATGTCTTACCCTCACATCACAGAGCTAAGCCAGCTCATCAGAATTCTCTCTCCCAGGATACTGAGCAGCTCTGTCTCCCAAAACACAGCATTGCAGGAGGGAGGCTTGGTCTGTATTTCTCAGTCAGAGTCTTTAATTACCTGTGTCCTTTCAGCAGTTCTGGAAAACAGTTCACAAGAGGATCCTGGAGATGAGCTTCAGTGGCAGTGCTCTGTCTATAAGGGAAGCCTGAAAGGCAGTCTGCAAGATGGCATCTGAGAAGCTAAGCTAAAGCAGGACGGCTGACCCAGTCTGCTTAGCTCACACGGTTTCCCGCACGTCCCCCTCCCCACTGTGATTATCTAGTTACGGTTTCACCAAGATTGTGAGGATGTTCCTGTGAGGAGACTCTGAGGAAGGAGTCACATAGACGATAGGTGTTATGATATTGGTAAAGGTTATTTTGAGGATAATGATGTTTTCTCTGATGATTCTCTTAGATATTTTGTTACAATAAAAATCACCTTTCTGTTGTTCAAATATTTTGGACTGCTAGAATGGAGACTACTTTGATGTTACTTCATAGCAGATAAAGTTAAAATTTTCTAGGTTCTTTTCCTTGTATTTCATTATAAAAGTTATTCCAATTGTAACTGAGGCAGTACAGAATTGAGAGGCTACTCTTGCTGTTCTCCAGAATCACTGGCCCACTGACAAATAAAGTTCATTTGGACTTATCCTCATCTCTGCATATTGGCTAGACAGTGACAGCTGGCCAGACCCTCTACATCTGGTAACACAAGTTCTATTTCTGCTCCCCACCACCAACACACATACACACCGAGGGATTAGAAGGTGATCTCTGACTCCTGACCTGGAGGTGAGCAACGGGGAAATGAGGCATAGGAACCAGGAACTAGACCCTAAATGGGGAGCTCTAACTTGGGGGTGTGATGGAACAGCCATGTTTAATGGCCTAGAAACTAGCATTCTTGCCAAGAAGACATCTCCCTAGATCAAGAACACTTACTATTGGCACCCCTATTTTGGAGAGGCTCATTAGCTACTTTTGGCAATTGCAGAGTGTTTTTCTCAGTAACCTATTAACTGAAGGACTCCTGCAGTGCCCTCTTGAGTCTCCCCGGGCGCTCTTCCAGTTCTCCTCCCACTATCTCACCTGTCTTCTCATCCAGGTGAGGTGGACAGACTGGGTCCTGCACATGTCCAAGAACAAACTACTCCTGACCTTGGGCAAGATGTGTTCTGAGACAGGAGCCATCAGTCTCAGCCTTGCAGTTACAGCCCCCAGCTATGCATCCAGGAGGTCCTGTTCTCTCTTGGAGGGAAACCAAGCCATTTCTGTCTTGTAACTTCCTTGTATTCCTAAAATTACTGCTACAAGGTGATAGCCCAAGGGAGACCAGGTAAAGAGAAGGTTGCCCTAAGTGTCTAACAGCTATGGGTACAGTGGGTCCTCGGTTTTGACTTCTAAGAATGCTTTGATCATAGCATATCTGCCTTCTTCTGTGTGTCCCCAGGCTGATCCTTCTACAGTTCCCTTTGAATCCCTATTAAGGAAGGACCCTTACCCAGCTTTTCCCCACAGTGCCCTCAGGACATTAGGATTTTTCATACCCTCCCAACCTCTGCTCTCTTCTCTGTACCAGTTCTAGCTTTTCTGAAAATCAGATTAAGATTTCTGGAAAGAAGATACATAATTGCTCACCCCCCTACCCAAATAATCACCAAGCCTTAAAGAATCCAGTGTGTTTTAAAGAATTCCCTTTCCAAAGGCATGCAGTTGGAGCTGGGTGATCAGTGGTCTGGGGGTCCTGAAAGCTGGGTTCCCGTCTTGACACTAGCTCTGGGGGCCTGAGCTAAACTCTGTGGGCCTTGCTGGCTTCCAAGAAAAGTGGCTGGGAATTGGCCAAGCTGGTGGAATGAAGGAGGGGAAATGACCCACAGTTTCAGTGTTGATAAAGCACCTGTACAATCCCATCACCTGTTGGCCAGAAAGCTGAAATCAGGTTCCCAGCAGCATATGTCGACTTGGGGCACCACAGTGATCTTTTAAAACACAAATCCAATTACTGGTGATATCCACTCCCATTTCTGCCTAAAATGTGTCAGTATTTTTTTCACTAGTCTTAAAATAATGACTACAGTCCTTATGCTTGTCTGTCGGGCTTTGCATGGACAGCCTCACCCAAACCATTCTCCTTCTGTCCCCACATCACTGCTCTGTTCAGTTCCCTGAACTCATCGGGCTTCCTTACAGCTCAAGTTTTTAAACATATCTATCTCTCTCATTATGCAGTATTCTTACTCTCCTGGCCTTCCTCATTCTGCATGGTTAAATCCTGTGTTCTTCCCTTTCTTGAACAAGCCTTTCCTGAAACCCCAGAGTAGTGAACAGCTTCTATTTTGCTTGCATAAGACCCAGCAAAAAATCCTTTGTGGCTCTTATCACTGGAATAATAAATTAATTATATTTCTTATATAGTTTCTGTTCCATGAGGGCAGAGACCACATCTGTCTGGGGCTTCCTCAATAATCTCTGTTTCAAGCATAGTGCCTGGAGCACAGTAGATGTCCAGCAAATATTTGCTCAATAAATACGGAGTAAATAAAAGAATGCATGAGTGAATGGCCTAAAACAGATGTATTTTTTTTTCTCTTTAACTAGAGTACAAAGGAGCCTAAAATCCAATTATCCTTTTTGAGGGTTACTTTGGTAGGACCCTATTGATGTTGCACCATATGGACATAAGGTCAGAAAGATCAATGAAAGGAAAGAAAAAATGTTGATTCACCTCTACTTACTCAAAGGCTTAAATAAATTATTACTTCTTTGACCCTATCCCTTCAGCTGTTAAAGACCAGGTCAGGAATTTTGCTAGTGGCTACCAGCTGTGCTCTCTGCTTTCTCTCATATCCGTGGGATGCCATGAATCAGTAGTTCAGCTTAGTTTTATGAACACCACGTCCCTGGACAGTATCACAGCTCTTTCATATAAGTTCCATTCTCACCTTATGCACACAGAGGATCAGCCAAAAGTAGTGAGGTCCCTAGCAATTGCCACAATCTACAAACTCCTTCAAGACCCTCAGCCAAAGACCCATGACAGTACCTGCTTTATCCACAAGGGGGCAGATTTCAGTTTGACATCCGAGCGCCAGGGGCAGACGCTTGCCCTATTCGTGCCATGTTTTGTGACCAGCTGCTGGTTCTTATTCCTTATTCCATGTATTCCTCCCTCCCTCCTCCCTACGTGCCAGCCATGTTTTCTTTGGACTCACGTTCATAGCGGTGGATCCTTCATCACAAAAAGCCTTTTCGTTAATTTAAGGAAGTCCTGTTGTGTTACACATGTACAAGCCCTTCCTCAACCTTAGCTTTTCTCTTCCTCTCTGGTCTCCCTGTTTGTGGACTTCGTTCCTCATCTTGTTAAGTCATTTATTTTACGGACTCTTATAGAATGGACCTGCTATATGCAACACTGCGATGTGACCCCACACACCATTTGGTTCAGAATTTGCTTAAAATCCTAGGAGCCTGATACAACCCTGTACTTAAGCAGCTCTGCCTGAAGTGCAAGTCATTGGCACCGATTCCCCACTGACAGCCCCTATGCCTTCCTTTATGTCTTTATACCGTGTATAACGCCACGCTGTGCCAGATGGAGGGCTATCACAGTATTTTTCCAGGCGTCCACCTCTCCCTCAGTCTTTCTCTGAAGATGGCACAGTTCCCATATGGCAAGCCTACTATCAAGCCCAGCAAACTTTCAGGCTACTAATCTCCCCAGTGTCACAGAGGGAGATCAAGTCCCCCTTAAACGCCTAGAAAACTTACTTTCTGGTTTTTGTTTTTTCTGAAAGGGGAAGGGGAGAAGAGGGACTCTTGTATAACCTTTTGATTTAGAACAATTCACACAATTTATTAAGCAAATATTTATTGAGTATTAGGTGCTAAGAACTGTTTCAGCCTCTGAAACTTCAGCTACAAAAGTTCGTAAGCAGAGGAATGACAAGTTCTGAGGTTTTAACAGGCTCATTCTAATTGCTCTGTTGAAAAATAGATTTAAGGGGAATAAGGGCAAAACAGAGAGACACCTGCTAAAGGGCTACTGCAATAGTGCAGGTGAGAAATGGTGACGGTTTGGATCACAGGCGTGGTGAGTGAGGATGGTGAGAAGTGTTTGGGTTCTGGAAATACTCTGAAGGTAGAGCCAACATCATTTGTTAAGGGTTAGAATATGAGCTGAAAGAGAAAAGAGTAAAGGATGGTTATAAGATTATTTATTGTACTAGACCCCCCATTTGATTCTGCAATCCCATGACTGGGCATTTACCCAGAAGAAAAATAAAACATTTTATCATAAGGACATTTGCACTGGACTGTTCATTGTAGCTCAATTTACAATTGCCAAATTGTGGAAACAACCTAAATGCCCACCAATCCAGAAATGGATTAAAAAACTGTGATATATGCATACCATGGAATACTATTCAGCCACTAAAAAAAGATGGAGACTTTACATCTTTTGTATTAACCTGGATGGAGGTGGAACACATTCTTCTTAGTAAAGCATCACAAGAAAGAAGCAAGAACCCAATGTACTCAATTCTAATATGAAGGCAGTATATGAGCTAATAGAAGGAGGGGTAGGGGAATGAGCAAGTGGGAAGAGGGGAGGAGGGAGAAGGATAGGGGTCACAGTGTATGGCACGTTTCTTGGTGGCAGGACACAACTATAAGAGGAACTTTATCTCACAAATGCAATCTGTGTAACCTAATTCTTTGTACCCTCAATGAATCCCAAACAATAAAAAAAAAATCTGTGAAAATTAGTGGCAAATTACAAATTATAAATAAATTTAAATTAAAACGTTCAAACAAAGTTGGCATTATTGGTTCTTTCTCCAGATTTTCATGAAACATGATTAAATTTTTATAAAAATATAACTACTCATGATTCTAGACTTTATTGTCCATCTACAGTAGTATCTTATTATCTGGGGTTTCACTTTCCAAGGTTTCAGATATCTGCAGTCAACCTTGGTCCAAAATATTATGTGGAAAATTCCAGAAATAAACAATTCATGTTTTAAATTTTTTGCTATTCTGAGTAGGATGATGAAATCTCCATCCCACCTGGGATGTGAATCATTCCTTTGTCCAGTGTATCCATGCTGTGGACACTACCCACTTGTTAGTCATCTCAGTTATCAGATCCAGGTTGCCTACATAACAGTGCTTATGTTCAAGGAACCCTTATTTTACTTAATAATGGCCTTAAAGGCAAGAGTAATGATGCTTGCAACTAGGATGTGCCAAAAGAGAAGCCGTAAAGTGCTTCCTTCAGGTGAAAAGATGGCCCTTGGTGTTCCTTGGCTAAGTTCAGAGTTCAGTACCTTCCAGTCTGGGGCATCCACTGGTGGGCTTGGAACGTGTCCCCCTAAGATCTCAGATAAAGGCAGACTACTGTGGTTGTTAATGTAAAGATTTAGTAGCATACTTCATGTATGTTACATCTCTAGACTTACATTTGTACAAGTAATATGAATTACTTAGTATTTATTTATTTGTTTGTTTGTTTTTGAGACAAAAGTCTCACTCTGTTGCTCTGGGTAGAGTGCCTTGGCATCATAGCTCACAGCAACTTCAAACTCTTGGGCTTGAGTAATCCTCTTGCTTCAGTCTCCTGAGTAGGTGGGACTACAGGCACCCATCACTACACCCTGCTAGTTTTTCTATTTTTAGTAAAGAGGGGGTCTTACTCTGGCTCAGGCTGGTCTCAAACTCCTGAGCTCAAGCAATCCACCTGCCTCTGCCTCCCAGAGTGCTAGGATTACAGGCATGAGCCACCAAGCCTGGCCTACTCAATATTTTAAAATATTCCTCAGCTACTAGGTCTAATTCTTGTGAGTCATTTCCTCAGTCACATATTATAGCATGAAGAGATGGGCAAAAGTAGACACTGGACTCCAGTGAGAAATGTTACTTCCCTAAGCAAGAAGCTATTGCTTTCTGCTCTCTGAGAAAACATGCTCGAGCAGTTCATTAATTTATCTATTCTCTTAGTTTATCTCTTGAGCACTTATGCTGCTCAAAAGTTCTGGGCTCGGTGTCTATGGCTCAATTGGCTAAGGCGCCAGCCACGTACACCTAAGGTGGTGGGTTCAAATCCCCAGCCTGGGCCCGCCAAAACAACAATGATGGCTGCAACCAAAAAATGGCTGGGCGTTGTGGCGGGCGCCTGTGGTCCCAGCTACTTGGGAGGTGGAGGCAGGAGACTCACTTGAGCCCAGGAGTTGGAGGTTGCTATGAGCTGTGATGCCATGGCACTCTACCCAGAGGGGATAGCTTGAGGCTCCATCTCAAAAAAAAAAAGCTCTGGGCTCTCCAAAGCAGCGTCAGCAGAGCTACAACTTCATATTACTCAGAGGCAGTGTCCTTTTTCTTGCAAAGATATCAAAGGTTTTGTACAGGAACTGTTAAGTATTTCCCTGGGGCCTGATCAGTGTTCATCACGAGACAGATGTTTTAAGGTTATGAATTGCACTGTGCCAGTGCTGAGGGTTGGATCTTGAGTGACAGAGTCTCCCTGTGGTCTTTTGTTTGTGATATATGCAGGTTCCCCTAAATCACAGACCCGTTGGCTCAAGTGAAACAACTCAGACACAGACAAATAATGTATGTTCCCATTGATGAGTGGGCGCTAAATAACGTGTACACATGGAAGTAGAGTGCAAAATCATAGATAATGGAGACTCAGAAGTGTGAGAGTTGTGGGGTGGATGATGACCAATTACTTAATATGCATTGGCGCATTATTTCAGCGATGAATACACTAAAAGCCCAGACTTAACCACTATGCAATATATCCATGCAACAAAATTACACTCCATGCATTTATACAAATTTTTGACTTGTCCAGTGGTTTCACAGAAATTGCTCTTAAAAAAATTGACTAGACACAGTGACTCCCACATGGCCGAAACTCCAGGACATTATGTTAAGTGAAATAAGCCAGGCACAGAAAGACAAATACTGCACTATCTCACTCTCCCATGTGGGAGCTAAAAAAAAAATTGACCTCATAAAGGTAGTGAGTAGAACCGTGGTTATGAGAGGATTACAAGGGTGGTGGGGATAGAAGGATGAAGAGGGGTTGGCTAAAGTGTACAAAAATACAGTTACATAGAAGGAATAAGTTCTAATGTTCAACAGCACAAACAGGGCCACCATAGTTAATAATAATTTGTTATATGTTTCAAAATAGCTAGCAGAAAAGATTTGGAATATTCCTAACACAAAGAAATGATAAATATTTGAGGTGATGGATATCCTAAATACCCTGACCTTATCATTACATGTCATGTGCTTGTATGTAGTATCAAACTGCCACATGTACCCCATAAACATGCACAACACTTATGAGTCAATTAAAAAAAAATACTCCTCACCTATTTTATGAGTTTGCCTGATGTATCTGGTAGCTATGAGGAACTCTAAGCTTACCATATAGCACATTTTGCTGGACAAAACTGCCACATCACAGAACATTGGGGGTGGACAGAAAGCATCATGGGGGATTTGGACAGCTGTTAAAGTGCTTTCCCTTAACTTCCTTCCTTCTAGGTAGTGCCTTCTGCAACTAAATCTCCTCCCCCACACCAAGACCATGCTATGAGACAGAAGGAGGACGGATTATAATTAAGAGATTAAAAAAAAAGAGAGAGAGAGAGAGAGATCACACATTTGACCTTTTTTCTTCATATAACTGAAAATCTAAACTTGATGTCATGTTTCACCAAGTGCTTGATGTTTGTGCTAGGTTAAAAAGTGATAGAAAATTAAACAACAACAACAACTGCAAAGAAAACAAGTGGCTGAGAGGTTCCCCCAGTTCTGTGGATGGGACACTTCTTCCAAACTTTGGGAAAAAAACATTTTTGGTTCTGGGGTAGCCACATCACCTTGGAAGTAACCCCACCAATGCCCAGCAGTGAAGCAACCTGCTCCCCAGGAGATTACCCTTCATGCCTCTTTGCCCAGCCACCAGCAGGTGCCTTCCAACAATACACTCAACAAGCTTTGAAGGGGGCTGGAGAATAAGCAAGTTCTTGCCGCTTCACATTCCCACTCCTCCTACCAGTCACTTTCCCTACCTCCACTAATTGGTTGAAAGTTCTAGTCACTCAACACTGCCATTTTTGTGGCATAATTTCCTCAGTGGTAAATCAAAGCAATGATATAAGAATAGGTGTGCAGAGTGATTTGATGACTTATAAAAATGATTAGGTTTTCAGAAAACCTGTGTGCCAGTGTTTTATCATGAGGCATTTCAATAAAACAGGGAGAAGAAAATAATAGGCTCTCAGTCACCACCTGATTTAACAAATGTTCCCATTTTCCCATGTTTACTTCAGGTGTTTTGAAGGAAATGAAATATTACACATACAGTGAAAGTCCTCTTTAAACTTGCTCTTGAAATTACAGTTATTGTTATTATACTTTTAAACTTTAAACTTAAATACCTAGGCTGTAAGCACAGCAGTAATAAATCTGAAGCTAAAAGCAGCATTGAAAGACAAAGTGAAAATTTTATTCTCATGTTCTATGGACTTTAATTTAGCTACTTGCAGGGCCATACTTTCCTTCTCATTTATGGCTCCATTCTTTTTTGGTTTTTAAAGACTCTCAAACCCAGAATTATAATTCACTGTGTGCTACTAGGCTGTGCGAAAAAAAAAAAAAACAAAGCAGATCTAACTTTGCTTTGAAATTCCTACTGGCCTTCACTCTAAAATCATTAAAGTTTAAAATACCCAAAGAACTCATGGAGGTCTTGTATAATTTCACACAAGTTAAGATACTTGATTTTATATTTTATTTCCCCATAGCGTAACCACTTAGGGTTGCAAAGTAGCTGAGTGCTGGCCGGGCGCAGAGGCTCACACCTGTTATCCTAGCACTCTGGGAGGCTGAGGCAGGTGGATTGCTTAAGCTCACAGGTTCATGACCACCCTGAGCCAGAGTGAGACCTCATCTCGAAAAATAGCTGGGTGTTGTGGCAGGCACCTATAGTCCGAGGTACTTGGGAGGCTGAGGCAAGAGAATCACTTGAGCCCAAGAGTTTGAAGTTGCTGTGAGCTATGACACAATAGTACTCTAAGGACAATAAAGTGAAACTTTGTCTCAAAAAAAAAAAAAAAGTAGCTGAGTGCTAAACAAATAGACAAAAAAGAAAAAAAAAAAGAAAGAAAAAAAACCTAAGTGCTGCTCTTCCTCAAATGAATCTCTTTCTATTTAACTCAGTTTTTATTCATTTCCATCAAATTTGAAATGTTTACTTATCTGCCAATTCATTCAAATTTACATAAATCAGGGGGAAATCCCAGAAAATTTAATAACAATATATTTTTGTTATTAACTGAATCTTAGTTAGCATCTAAATTTTTACATCCTGTAAGACTAGATTGTCTAGGCTCAGCACCTATGGCTCAAATGGCTGAGGCACCAGCCACATACACCTGAGCTGGTGGGTTCAAATCCAGCCTGGGCCCACCAAACTACAATGATAGCTGCAACCAAAAAATAGCTAGGTGTTGTGGTGGGCGCCTGCAGTCCCAGTTACTTGGGAGGCAGAGGCAGGAGAATCGCTTGAGCCCAGGAGTTGGAGGTTGCTGTGAGCTGTGCTGCCATAGCACTCTACCCAGGGTGACAGCTTGAGGCTCTGTCTCCAAAAAAAAAAAACAAAACTGGACTGTCAAAGTTAAGAGAGATTTCATTATTTTACAAGCACCCATTGGGAAAATCTAGACTCCCCCTCAAGTTCTTTAATTAAAATTATTCTTTAAGAAATAAAAGGCATCTGAATAAGAAAATAAGATAGTGAAATTGTCACTGTTTGCTAATGACATGATTTTATATAGCATATAAAGACTAATAAAAACTGTTCAAACTAATAAATGAATACAGTAAATTTTCAGGGTACAAAATGAACACACAAAACTTAGCAGCATTTTTATGCACTAATAACAAACTATCTGAAAAAGCAATCCTATTTATAATAGCTACAAGAGAAAATAAAAATTTTAGGATTAAATTTAACCAAAAACGTAAAAGACCTATACACTAAAAGCTACCATATATTAATGAAAGAAATTGAAGAAGAGACAAATAAATGGAGAGAGACCCAGTGTTCATGGATTGAAAGAATATTATTAAAATATTCATACCATTCAAAGCAATCCATGGATTCAATACAAATCCTATCAAAATTGGAATGTCATTTTTATAGATAGAAAAAAAAGTCTTCAAATTTATATGAAATCACACACAAAAAAACTCTGAATATCCAAGTCAAAACTGAACAAGAACAAAGCTAAAAGCATCGTACTACCTGATTTCAAACTATATTACAAAGCTATAGTAATTAAAACCAGCAAAACATAGTCACATTGAACAATGGAGTAGAGTAGAGAATCCACACATCTATAGTCAACTTTTTTTTAACAAAGGTGCCAAGAACACGCAATGGGAAAAGGATAGTCTCTTCAATAGAGAGTATTGGGAAAACTGGATGTCTATCTGCAAAAGAATGAAATTGGACCTTTATCTCATATCATATACAAAAATCAACTCAAAATAGATTAAAGACTATAAAACTACTAGAAGAAAATTAAGGAGAAAACTCCACAACATTGATCTGGGGAATGATTTTTTGGTATTTGACACCAAGATCTCAGGCAATTAAAGCAAAAATAGACAAATGGATTACATCAAACTAAAAAGTTTCTGCAGAGAAAAAGAAATAATTAACAAATAAATGACCTATAAATTGGGAAAAAGCATTTGCAAGTTATATATCTGGTAAGGTATTAATATCCAAAATATATAAGGAATTCAACTCAATAGCAAGTAAATGAATAACCCAATTAAAAAATAGGCAAAGGAACTGAACAGACATTTCTTGGAAGAAGATATACAAATGGCCAACAGAAACCTGGAAAAGATGTTAAACATCACTAATCATCAGGGAAATGCATATTAAAACCACAAATAGAAATCATTTCACACCTGTCAGAATGACTGTTATCAAAAAGATGATAGATAACATGTGCTGGTGAGACTATGGAGAAACGGGACCCTTGTACACTGTTTGTGGGAAGGTAAATTAGCACAGACATAATGAAATACAGTATGGAGATTCCTCAAAAAACTAAAAAGAGAATTATGATATGATCGAGCAATCCCTCTTCTGGACATACATCCAAAGAATTTGCAATCAGTATGTTGAAGAGGTAGATGCACGCCCTTGTTTACCGCAGCCTTCTTCATAACAGCAAGTTATGGACTATATCCATAGATAGAGAAAAAGTAATATATATACACATAAAGGAATACTTTTAAAAGTATCAAAAAGCTTTTAAAAAGAAAGAACTCCTGCCATTTGGGACAACATGGATGAACCTGGAGGATGTTATGCTAAGTGAATTAAGTCAGGCCCAGATAGACAAACACTGCATGTTGTCACTTATATGTGGAATCTAAAACAATAGAACTCATCAAAGCAGAGGGTAAAATGGTGGTTATATATTTCAAAATTGCTAAGAGTAAATTTCAAATGTTCTCACCACAAAAAGTGTTAAGTATTTGATATGATGAGCATGTTAATCAGCTTTATTTAATCATTTCCCATTGTATACCTCTACCATAACATCACTTAATATTTGATAAAGTGTTACAGCCATTCTCACAGAAGGAAATCACCTTCATGTAATCACTTTCCCCACCTACAGGTCAAAGAGTTCTTAAACCTTCTAAATTATAAAAAATTATTCCTATTATCCTCTATCACAGGAATTTCTATAGCACTTTCTACTTCTTTTAATTTATTATACTCTTATAGTTATTTGTGAATAAGTCCTATGTTCCCTTTTAGACATTGGAAATCTTAAGGGGCAAGTCTACATCTTACCTTTTTTAAAAAATATTTTAATCACCTATGGCACCTCCCTCAATGTTTTGCCCAGAGCAGGATGATTAAAGGAGTGAATGACCTAACGACCAACAAATATCAACGTGTAGACAGCTCTCATTCATCTGTACGGTCGTGGCTGTTGTTGAAAAGATGAGACCCATGAGAGGATATTCCCTGGCAGTGTGATGTAGGGCAAAGTGCTGCTGATGCACAGAAAGACTATGACCTTAAGGGCCAAATTTTTGCCTTTTCTGATCCTAGCTCTGCCATCAGTCGACTCTTCAGGAAATGTTTGGTAGTTGGCTTATTTTCTCTTAGTCTTGCTTTCCCTAAAGTAAATATAATTATACCATCTTGCAAAGGTGTGTGTATGTTAAGTAATACGACATATGAGAAAGCATCTTGCTTTCCTAATAGATAAATAATAACTACCATGATTGTTCTTGGAAAGGGTGCTTACTCATAGAGGATCAAAGATCTTGATGCCAGGCCTGGTTTTGCCAAAGGCTGAGCAGCGGTGCAACTTCAAGCAAGTCATTCTCCCTCCCTAGGCCTCCCTTTTCTCATTATTGAAATTGAAAAGTTGTGTGTATGATCTTTGAGGTCTCTTCTGGCTGTATGACTTAGAAAATAAATATTTAATCAATTCATCATTGTGGTATTGCTGGGTTGAAATACTCTACAGTTCCTCTTTTTTTTTTTTTTTTTTAAGAGACAGTCTCACTTTATTGCCCTCAGTAGAGTGCTCTGGCATCACAGCTCACAGCAACCTCCATCTTTTGGGCTTAGGCGATTCTCTTGCCTCAGTCTCCCAAGTAGCTGGGACTACATGTGCCTGCCACAATGCCTGGCTATTTGTTTTGTTGTTGCAGTTTGGCCAGAGCCAGGTTTGAACCCACCACCCTTGGTATATGGGGCCCACACACCCTATTCACTGAGCCACAGGCGCCATCCCCTCTTGTTCTTTTCAATAGCAATACATAAGACCAAGGTATAGTAATTACTACTTTTAAGTTTTGTTTCACCCCATAAGAAAATAATAATTCAATTTTTAGAAAATCAAAGCATCTTTCAGAGAAAAGTATTTAATTGTCTTTTATATGATACCATCCCTTGAGTATGTCTTCAACATATGTTTGCTGAATGAATGAATAAATAATACTTTAGTGGGTGTTTGCCAAAAGTTCTAAGAATAATAATTTATATTTCCTGCTTGTTCTATAGACAGCCAGCTTAGCTTTTTCTTTTTTTCCTACCGAAACTGGCTTTGAGTCATTGATATGATTCATAACCTTAAAAACAGGTTGAACCTGAAATTGCCCTGGCAGGAAATGAGCTAAGTAGCATAGAAAAAGTGAAAGGAAGAAGCCCCCACCAAAAACAAAACAAAAAGTTCTTTTTTTCATTTTCTTGTTCCTGATGTGAAAGGAGAAAATGTCAACAAACAACTTTATTCTCATCTCTCTCGTGACATTGGTTTAAATACTAAAATCAAATACAAGCATAGAACAATTCAACTTCCAGGATCACAGATGCACATTCCTCAGGTGTGCCTGGCCTCCCCACTTCACCCCCAGATGAGTCACTCACTACAGGTAAGCAGAGGAAGATAAATTCACATTCTGTGGGCAAGAAAAGGTGCCGGCTGGGTTTCAAGGGATCCAGGTCAGGCCTTGACCCACAAAGAGATTGCTGATATCTGCCAAGGAAGGGCTGATGGGAAGGGCAGAGATGACTATGAAAGAGGAGGAGATAACCCAGTGTGGCCTGCCCTGCCGGCTCCCTACCAAAGTGGAGAAGGAGCAGAGCAGCAAGATGCCAAGGCGCAAGGGGGTGTGGGGGAAGTCACACTGATGGAAGGAGGCAATGCGTTTGCTCATTACTGATGGTTTGCTGTGTTTGAAGGATTCCAAAAGGTAAGAAAGTAGTTTCAGTTCCCTGCTTTCCATATCCTCTCTGCAACCCAAGCTTCCAATAATATCTGGCGGTTTGTTAGGAAACCACTTGGCCTTTCCCTAAGCTGTTTTCCCATGGATAATGGCACATCTTGGGTTTGTTCGGAAGCCCATACAAGTAATTCTAGGAAAGTGAGCAAGACAGCCTGGGAGAGCAGAACACAGTTAAACAGGAGTGGGATGGGTGTCAGCCCTTAATCAGCGTAAGGAAGTTTCCCAATAGCTACTCTACGGTGTGGGTAAGGAGGTTCCTGTCCTAAACCCCAGACTTTAAAGAGCTTACTCTCACTCTTCTCTGGCCATGCCCTCCTTTCAAAGCCAAACGGGCATACCTGCCTGGAGCTCACATTCTCCCTTCTGCACAGGTCACTCTCTAGGTGCTCAAGACTCCAGAATTCCTTTCCAAATGACCCTGAGCCCTATTCCAGGTCACTGGTCTCTTCCTGGATCTACCCGAAAGGAGAAGAGACAGCTAAAGCACCCACGCTGGTGCCAGCCCTGTGGGTATCCGTGGGCAGCCGGGGGGGAGGCGCTGAGAAGCAGATAGAGCTTGTTTGGGGAAGACTACAGCATCCACGCATGTACAGCAGTAAGGCCACCACAGCACAGGAGGGTGAGGAGGTTGGGAACAGAAGAGGGGAGGGGGCTGCACCCGGGGACTAGTCCTGCTCTTCTCCTGTAACCACACTTCAGTGTGCTGCATTAAATAATCCAAGAATTCTAAATTGGGCCTTGTCTGCCACACATCATGAAAGTACACTTGTCAGCGTAGGAGGATAGGCCATATTTTATTTAACAACTTATTGGCTAGGTTTATAACTTTTAGACCTATGTCATATGGGCCTCCATGTGTACTCTCGCCTGGGTCTTTAAAATGCTGGAAATGGGGTGGGCACCCCATTGGTTATTTGTTGCTTTTACGTTGACAGAGGGATTTGAATATGGCAAATAGCAAAAGATTGTCTCTTTGATACATATTAATTTTTCAGTCTGCCAAAGAGATTGTCATGCTCTATACCCCAGAGAAATATTTAACCTAATGGCAATAATTCATGACAATATCAGAAGAGGGGCTATGGTGTTTAGTATAAAGAAAAGATGAAGGTATTAGGTTGGATTATTGCTTCAAGAAGTTACCCTAGTAATAGCTTCTTATTTTATTTAAGTATCTAAACACTTTTTCTAAATATCTTTATTAAAGGACTTCGTGAGGTTGAGTATTTAGCAAATTAATAAATTATCTGTATTTTAGTTTATTTTTGAGAGAGCACTATCAAAATATTTAAACATGTTTAATTCTAAAAAAAATTAATAAATCTGAAACTTTGTACTATTTATTGCTATAGCAACTCTCTTGGGCTGCTAAGCTCGCTTGTCTGGCTGCTCTACAAATCACAAAAATACCAAATAGACACAGAAGTCTTGTTAAGAAGCATCCTGACACAGTACAGAATTCTATTTTGTCGTCTGTCTCCAGCACTGTTTATGGGGCTTAGTTGTCAGGCAGCCTCGTCATCACAGGATCTTGCTTGTGCTCTGGTGCTAATAGCAATCTTGGGGAACAGAATCATTGTAAAATGCCAGTTACCATGAATAAAAATGCTTTGAACTTCTTCTTTTAAAAGAGGCAGGATATATTTAACTTTGCTTACCCTCATTGTGATATTTATCCAAGCTTAGTGCATTCAGTTAATGATTCAGTCAAAGATATTTCATTTCCTTGTCTTATTGGTTTGGTTATGCAATGGATAGTGGTGAAAGAATGTACTGGAGAGAATATGAGGTCACTCACGATCCAGCTGACTGAGACTGAGCAAATAAAGATGGTAAACGTCCATGGTCCAGTATGAAGTCTTCAGGATGAGGGGAAAGGTCCTCCCTCATTTCTGTCCTTTCTAAGGAGCACGTTGGCACCCCTGCCTGTGACACCCTGACCCCTACCAGCCATCACTCTCTCACCATCTGACTCTGCTTGCTCTTTACAGCATTAGTTCCTTGGAGAAACTAAAAAGGAGAGAGAGAAACATGGGCTACAGACTTCTGCCCACCGGATCTGTTCACTGCAACTCCTTGACCTTGCCCTTCTACTGCAATGATATAAGTCAAGGCAGCTGTCTACCCTATACAGAAGGGCTCAATAATTCCAGTAATTTTCTGTGATTACAGCATACCCTTAAGCATCTTGGAAGCCCCTCTAACATAACACTTGTCTGTATCTCCTTGCATTTGTTGACCACAAGCTTTGAGATGGTAGTGACTCTGTCTACCTTGCAAACGGATTTGCCACACTGTGAGTGCCTTAGAAATGTTCCTTGAACTCAACAAACCTCTAAATTTAGAACAACAGTGGTGCAGGAATCCCTTCCATACTACAGTGGGTTGCATTTCTCTTCCCCAGCTCTCACCCACCTTCCCAGCCCAACAATCTCATGTTGGAGGTCAAAGAGAAACCCATTATCACCTATAAGCAGCCCTGGTGTCCTTGCCCCACCTCACAGGGCATACACAGGTTGTTCTGGAAGTCTAGGTTGTATTTTAGTCTTGGTAGTTTGGGTTTTAATGCAAACTACTCAAAATTAGGGATGTGTCTAAGAGAGGAGGGGGCAGCATGTTCTGTTTGGGTAGAGCAAGGGACATAGCATGAACTCCCTGCTCTGCAAGCCATTCTCTCCATTTTAAGGGCATTAGCCTTCAAGCTGTGATCCCACTGAGTCTACTCATTTGACTTGTTTGGGTAATAAAAATGGGATCAGGAGAGTTGGGTACTAAAGCAAGGGAATAGAAAAGTAGGATGTGGAAGACGGATGCTTATATGTTCATTCTTAACTCCTATTCTGGTAAAGTCATAATTAACAGAGTTATAACTTCGTTATCCTCTAAGAGGGAATAATTCTAATGTTCCTTCTGGCATTCAGTGTGATAGTATCGAGAATGATCCTTATTGGCGCATGGAATGTGACCATATCCACCCAGGCAAGGACAGTCATCTTATCATTTCGAAATGTAAAGATTGTTCCTTGGCTTGGAGCCATAGCTGCCATTTACAGAACCACAATGACCTTGTAAATCAGCTTCTTTGACATAGGGCCTTTGTGAGTCTGGAATGTAGACTGTAAAAAGACATAGTCCCTGGCCTCAGGTAACTCACAGTATAATGTGGGAGAAAGACGGGAATAAACCACAATAGTTACAGCCTGTTTACTTGGTAAAGTCATGATAGAGTTCCACGTGGAGTGCAGAGAAATATTTAGATTCAGTACCCAGCACGAGAAACATAAGAAGGTTTAAATTCTGTCACAGACCATTTTAAAGATGCAAGGAATTCGGGGTGGGGCTGGGGTCTCTTTTCTTGTCCCATCAGAAAACATCTGTGAAGTTTGAAGTCCTGTGTGAGTGTCCCTTGGCGTACTAACTCTAGATGCCATGTCCCGTGCAACGTCCCTAACTTACACTAAAAAATTATTCATTGTTTATTTGAAATTCGACTTCAACCAGATGTCTGTACAAAGTTTTATCTAGAACTTGATTTTATGGTCGAGTAGGTTTGGGAAATACTGAATTGAATAAAGCGAAATGAATACCTTTCTGCTGGTCCTCACAGAGCTACTAACAGGAGAAAAGTATCTTTTCATCTCTGGTTGCAGATCTTTCAGGATGTGACTTTGACACTTGCTGATGGCAACATTTCCTGTTGGGCAGAGACTGTCCATCTCTATTAGTAGAAAAGGAAGCTTAAGTGGAGCAGAGGGGAGAGAGAGAGGAGGGAGACAGAAGAGTGAGCTGACAGTGTGTGGGCTCCTGGTTTCGGTCCCGGGATCCCAGAGAGGCTCTGAGTCCCGCAATGGTCTCTTCATTATCTGTGTTCTGATAAATCCCTCTTTTTGTTTAATCTGGTTGGCTTGGTTTGCAGTTATTTGCTGCTCCAAGAGTCCTGTGTGAGTGCTTCTCCCATTATGTGCTCACAAGGACAGTCCCTATCCTTGTTCTTGGTCACCTGCCGAGGTGCTTCCACATTCCACGTGGACCACATGCCACAGCAGCCCCATGGCAACTCACATCTGTCCACACCACACTGTCTGCACTGTAATACACAAACCAGATCTCAGTCACTTATGCCTGCAATTCCCAACCCTTAGCTTTTCAGGCACATACATTTCATATTTATATTGCCATCTCTATGGTATCTTTATTCTAGTTGCTAACCTAAGCAAACGCAGAGCTCCAGGAGGTATTCCAAAATGTGGGTGCTTTTTCTTTCTTATGGTGAAAAGCTTGAATACTTGTCTTCCAGTAGAAATTAAATAAATTGCAGGCCAAATTCAAGCTGAAAAACATTTTTCTAGAAATCGATCTCTCTCTAATAGTCTCTGGTGGGGGTTAAAATAACGTAATCCTTCCTCTCTAGAGTTTTGTTGCTTAACTATTTAATCTCTACAGTATGGGAGATACTACATAACTAAATATTTTCCCTAAAGTAGAGCTGATGAATAGATAAGTCTTTTCTCTCAGTTTGTATTCTAGTAAACAACACTATCTCTAAATTGGTACACACAAATCAAAGGACTTAGAAGTATAAATTAGTGAGCAGGTAAATCAAAGTTAAGACAACAACCAATAAAAGTTGAGATTTAACTGACTTGTCTTACTCCTTCTCACAGTTTTGAATGAAAAGCTAAATCTTGGCTTCTAGCCCAGTTCTATCTCGCTGGGTTCCACCTTCTTTCTTCTTGTGTGTCTGTGTGGATAATAAACTGATGGCGACCCTCTGCTGACATGGACCACAGCTCCTCGGACCAGCTTCCAGCATTTCAGCCGTGAGCACAGGAACCTCCTCATCCTCCCCTCTTTTGGGGACAAACCTCCTTGGCAAAGCAATCTAGAAAGTGATTTCTTTTTGTGAGTAATGCAGAAGTCCTCTTATAATGACTTAGTCAAGGTGTCAGTCAGGAGGTATTTATTGAGATCCACCTTCAGGACCTTCAGAAAGGAAACGAATGCTAAAGATGACAGGGGAAGCCAGTGCCAAGGGCAGTGGGCATCTCCAAAGGCTCTAAGTAACATTGAAAAATGGGAGGATTCTATACACCTTTTCCCTTTCCTTTTGTTAACAAGTTAGTTTTCTTCTCTTCTTCTATTTATTTAAGTATTTTATTTATGTATGTATGTATTTTAGGGATGGGGTCTTGCTATGTTGCCCAGGTTGATCTCAAACTCCTGGCCTCAAGCAATTCTTCCTTAGCCTCCCAAAGTGCTGGGATTACACTACATCTGGCCTCTCTTCCTTTCTTTATGGTCTCCTACTTTCTCTGCATCTATCCTTTTCTATGTAACCAGTGTTTGCATGCCACCCCACTCCCCCACAGACCTGCCATTCACTCATTCCCATGTGTACCCATTTATTTATTTGACAAATATATATACTGGCCACCTACTATGTTCTAGGCAGTGTTCTAGGAAATGACGATAAAGCAGTGAGTAAACAGAGTCCCTAGGCCTCAAGGAGCTTATAACCTAATGATGAAGATAGAGAAAACAAAATACACCATAGGTCAGATGTAGATAAGTGCTGTGGAGAAAAATAAACTAGGCTGAGAGGGAGAGAGAGCAGACAGAGATATGTGTGCTCTGTTTTTGCATCATGGCCAAAGAAGGCCTTCCTGACAACATGCTATCTGGATGGAGACACAAAGGAAAAGAGGAGGCCAAGGCATGTAGATAGAGACACAAAGGAAGAAAGGAGGCCAAGGCATGTAGATAGAGACACAAAGGAAGAGAGGAGGTCAAGGCATCTCCAGGGTTAGGAGGGTTCAGCCAGAAGAAACCACAAAAGCCAAGACGTGAGGCAGGAGAGTGCTTGGAATGTTACAGAAACCCCAGGGGAGCCAGCAAGGCTAGAGTCCAGTGAGGGAAGAGGGTGGGAGGAGCTGAGGCAAGCCGCAGGCCAGATTCTGAGGGCAAGGATAGATCCCAGCCATTGGGGAGTTTTGAGCAGAAGAATGGCAGAAGCTGCCTTCCATTTTAGCTGAATCACATTGGCTATTGTGTCAAGAACAGCTGGCCAGAGATGATAGAGCAGGAACAGGGAGATGGGGGGAGGCCATGATGTGATCTGGACAGAAGACAGAGCTAGTTTCCAAGACCTTGAGTAGTAGTCAGATTTTGGTTATGAAGGTAGACCCAGTAGGGTGGATTGATGGAAGGGAAAACCATGCATGAATTATTCTATTAAGATAACTACCCTGGCTAGGTGTCCATAGCTCAGTGAGTAGGGCGCCGGCCACATACCCCAGGGCTGGTGGGTTCGAGCCCAGCCTGGGTCTGCTAAAACAACAATGATAACTACAACCAAAAAATAGCCAGGCATTGTGGTGGGCACCTATAGTCCCAGGTACTTGGGAGGCTAAGGCAGGAGAATCACTTAAGCCAAAGAGTTTGAGGTTGCTGTGAACTGTGATGCCACAGCACTCTACTGAGGGGGACAATACTGAAACTCTGTCTCAAAAATAAATAAATAACTACCTTGGCAGAGGGTTTAAGATGGAACCATGGGAGAATGCAGGCCCAGATCCGGCTAGAATTTAGTTCCCCATGGAAACATGAACTCTGTTCTGTTCCGGGCCTCTAGAAAGAGCCCAGCCTATAAAAGATGCTCAATGTGTGTTGAGTTGAATTCACTTGGCAAAGTTAGTACAGGCTTCAGAAAGGAGAAAGGTTTTGAGCGGAGTCTTAAAGGGTAAAAGGAGTTAGTTTTTCAGGTAGCAAATGGCCCAAGGGCTAAATTTATCAACCATTCTGACACCTCTCCCCACCCCCAAAGTAAAATAATCTTTGTTTCCATATGATAAACTTGGGGAGAGGGAAGAGGATTTAAAACACAGATCTCTACATTCTAATATCTTTACATCAGTAAGTATCCAAACTGGTGTTAAGAGAATATGGGAGATTATATCTTTGACTTCAAGGTCAGACATTAGTCTTTAAACAAAACCTGAAAGCATATACCATAAAGGAGAAGATTGATTAGATCTTTGGGGGACATTAAACAAAGTGATATGACACATACAGGGAAAATATAGTTAAAATATAACTTTAAGTTATATTAAGGAGGAGTCTCCTGCCTCTGCCTCCCAAGTAGCTGGGACCACAGGCGCCCGCCACAATGTCCGGCTACTTTTTGGTTGCAGCCATCATTGTTGTTTGGCGGGCCCTGGCCGGATTCAAACCCGCCACCTTAGGTGTATGTGGCTGGCGCCTTAGCCACCTGAGCCACAGGCGCCGAGCCCAAAAAATAATTTTTTAATGAATTGCTAAGTTATAAAAGGTACTAAAAGAAATCCCCAGTAAAATCTCACTGCAGAAAAATATGTATAAGTTTCTAGAACCAAAGTGATACGTGAATACAGAAGCTGGGCCTTCCCTGGGAGCAAATGCCATTCTCAGAAACATGAAGCTTTGGAGATCAGCTCCCAGGTGTGTGAGAAATGGGAACAGGATGCTAGGCCACAGTCCCTCAAAAGGTAGGGTAAGGGAGTCCAAATCTGAACGTGCCCTTAAATCTGGGGCCTTCACAGGGCCTTGATCTCTGTGAAGGGGTAGGCTAAGAGAAAGCTTCCTAAATTTATAGCAAAGAGAGCAAATAAATCTCTCTCCACCAAAGAAACAGGCAGAATACTCTTCCCTGAGAATTAGTATCACTAATAAGTTTGTCTACGTGTGGATCTGGGTTTTGAATTTAAATATATATGCAATTGCTAAGTCGTCAAACTGAGAAATTAAATCAAAGCGAGCCCAGGTTATTAGCACCACCCTGGGCCAGAACTAAACAAGAGAAAAATCCTCCCTGGAGGAAAACATCTTCATCTCAAGTCTCCCAGGATTCCCATAGATTAAGTTCACAGTCAAAAGGCATAAAACACCTGGGAGGAAACCATATAAACAAGAGTCGGTAGAAGCAACAAACCATGATTTAGAGTTCCCAAGAACTCAGATGTTGAAATCAGGAGAGACTGTGTTATCAGAGTATAAAATAATTGTATAAAATGTTCCAAGACATAAAAGTTGTAATGTTAAAGGGCGAAAGAAACATTCACTCTTCAATGTGTATAGGCAGATTTAATAAAGAACCTGGTAGAAATTCTACAAAAAAGTGATATCGAGTATCAAAAGACAAAACTGAGTAGATAACATAAAAAGCAGACAAGTAGAATTCTCAAACACCAACTTCAGAAACTAATTCTTCAGAGAAACTTGGCTTAATTTGTTTAGTCTATAGAGCAATGTATGACCCATATTGTGGAAAACAATAGAGCTATCAGCCAGCAATTAGTGGAATTTAACAACTAATTGTCATAAGAGAAAGCAACAGGCAGAAAAAGCCCAGACCACTATCATCTCAGGGTGATTATGGGGATATTCGAAGTTGAACCCCCTGAAGAGGAACATCTGAAGTTTAACACGAGGGGAAGGGAGGTAATAAACAAACCCTGGAGTAGAAGGACTAGTACCAAAAGTTGCTACAATATATTATCTAAAAACTTATGTTTTAGCCAGGCACAGTGGCACATGCTCACAACACTTTGGGAGGCTGAGGAAGGAGAATCACTTGAGCCTAGGAGTTCAAGACCAACCTGGGCAACACAGCAAGACCCCATCTCTACACAAAAATTTAAAAATTTGCTGGGCATGGTGGTGTGTGCCTATAGTCTTAGCTACTTAAGAAACTGAGGCAAGATGATTGCTTGATACCTGAAATTCAAGGTTATGTGAACTGTGATCATGCCCCTGTACAGCACAACAGCCTGGGCAACAGAGCGAGATGCTGTCTATAATAAGCAACTAGATCAATAGTTCAGTTTCAAAAAAAAAAAATCACACGACATGCAAAGATATAGAAAGTACAACTCGTATACTATAAAAAAGTAGGCATCTGAAATTGCTGGGGGGAGCAGTAAGTTTTTTATTTTTTTTTTGAGACAGAGCCTCAAGCTGTCCATCTGGGTAGATAGAGTGCCATGGCATAGCTCACAGCAACCTCCAACTCCTGGGCTCAAGCGAGGTTCCTGCCTCCGCCTCCCAAGGTGCTGGGACCACAGGCGCCCACCACAATGCCTGGCTATTTTTTTTCTAAGTTGCAGCCATCATTGTTGTTTGGCGGGCCCGGGCTGGATACGAACCTGCCACCTTAGGTGTATGTGGCTGGCACCTTAGCCACTTGAGCCACAGGCGCCGAGCCAGGAGCAGTTAGATTTAACAAAGCCCTCACTTTAGCCATTTTAAATATGTCCACAAATGATAGGAAACTATGACTAATTAAGGAAAGAATAGTATGATAACAATGTCATGTTCAAATAAAATATGTCAATAAAGAGACAAAGATTATTTTTTAAAAGAATCAAATGAAAGTTCTGAAGTTGAAAAGTATAATAAGTCCCCATGTAGTCAGTGCAGTTCTTAGTAACAAAAATAAAGCCGGGGCATCAGCCTATCAGACTTTAGGCTGTACTACAAGGCCATAGTGATCAAAACAGCATGGTATTGGTACAAAAATAGAGACATAGACATCTGGAACTGAATAGAAAACCATGAGATGAAACTAACATCTTACAGCCACCTGGTCATCGATGAACCAAACAAGAACATACACTGGGGGAAAGACTCCCTATTCAATAAATGGTGTAATAAACCACGTGTAAAAGGCTGAAAATGGACCTGCACCTTTCTCTACTCACTAAAATTGATTCAAGATGGATAAAAGATCTAAATCTAAGGCAAGAAACAATAAAAATGCTCAAAGAAAGTGTGGGGAAAACACTTATAGGTATTGGCCAGGGCAAAGATTTTATGAAGAGTTCAGGGGCAACTGCAACAAGAACAAAAATAAATAAATGGGACTTAATTAAACTGAACAGCTTCTGTACAGCTAAGGAGACAACAACCAAAGCAAAGAAACAACCATCAGAATGGGAAAGGATATTTGCATGTTATGAATCAGACAAAAGTTTGATAACTGGGATCGAGAAAGAACTCAAATTAAGCAACAGAAAAAGACCAGCAATCCCTTAAATCAATAGGCAAGTGAGATGAATAGAACCTTCCCTAAAGAAGACAGACAAATGGCTAACAAACATATGAAAAAATGCTTATCGTCACTAATCAGAGAAATGCAAGTCAAAACCACCCTAAGATATCATCTAAACTCAGTGAGAATGACCCACATAATGAAGTTTCAAAGCTGCAAAACCTGGCATGGATATGGAGAGAAGGGAACACTTTTACACTGCTGGTGGGATTCCAAACTAATACAACCTTTTTGGAAGGAACTATGGAGAATCCTCAAAGAACTCAAACTAGACCTCCCATTTGATCTTGCAATCCCATTACTGGGCATCTACCCAAAAGAAAAAAATCATTTTATCATAAGGACATTTACATTAGACTCTTTATTGCAACTCAATTTATGATCTCCAAATTGTGGAAACAACCTAAATCCCCACTAATCCAGAAATGGATCAACAAGCTGTGGTATA
>CAUYQV010072738.1:0-11266 GCA_963574575.1 Galagoides demidoff
GTCTCCTGCAGCTTCTGTGTCCATGGGGCAGAGCCTCAAGCTGTCCCCCTGGGTAGAGTACCATGGCATCACAGCTCACAGCAACCTCCAACTCCTGGGCTCAAGCGAGTCTCCTGCCTCTGCCTCCCAAGTAGCTGGGACCACAGGTGCCTGCCACAACACCCGGCTATTTTTTGGTTGCAGCCGTCATTGTTGCCTGGCGGGCCTGGGCTGGATTCAAACCCGTCACCTTAGGTGTATGTGGCTGGCACCTTAGCCACTTGAGCCACAGGCACCAAGCCAACCTCAAAGTCTTGGGCTTAAGACATTCTCTTGCCCCAGCCTCCCAGTAGCTGGGACTACAGGCGCCCGCCACAATGCCCGGCTATTTTTTTGTCATTGTTGTCGTCATTGTTGTTTAGCAGGCCCAGTGCCAGGTTTGAACCTGCCAGCCTCAGAGCATATCACCTACATGACATTTATTCTGAAGTCCTCTCTCTCCACTGGAGGCTGATGGCTTTCCGTTTCCCGCTTAATACACGTGGCTGATGTGTCAAGCTCTTGCCTTGTGCCCAGCACTGGACCAAGCAATGCACATATATTGCCAGTTTCATGAAGGATGCGTGTCCCACTGAAGTGTATGTTAAGGAAAGGTTTTATGTTTTCCAGTAAGTACCTCAAGCTGTGCTTGGTCAAAACCCCCTTCTCAGCTGGGTGCAGTGGCTCGTGCCTGTAATCCCAGCACTCTGGGAGGCTGAGGTGGGTGGATTACTTATTTATTCACTTGAGCTCAGGAGTTCAATACTAGCCTCTACCCAGGGCGACAGAGTGAGATTCTGTCTCAAATAAATAAAAACCTTTTCAAACTAGGCAGAAGACTCCCATAAGGGGACCTCTGTCTGAGTCCATACTTTTCCAGTTTTTTCAGTTATGAAGACAGCCTCACCCTGGTCTTTAAACTTGTCCATTTATAAAGTCAAGTCTCGGCTCGGTGTCCGTAGCTCAGTGGTCAGGGCACCGCCCACATACGATGGTGCTGGCGGGTTCGAACCTGGCCAGGGCCTGCCAAATAACAATGACAATTACAACAAAAAAATAGCCGGGTGTTGTGGCAGGCACCTGTAGTCTGAGCTACTTGGGAGGCTGAGGCAAGAGAATCACTGAAGCCCCAGAGTTTGAGGTTGCTGTGAGCTGTGATGCCACTGCATTCTACTGAGGGCAACATAGTGAGTCTCTGTCTCAAAACAACAACAACAACAAAAAAAAATAAGGTCTAGTCTGTTGCCCAGGTATGGTGGGTCACACCTGTAATCCCAGCACTTTTCAAGGGGAATCAGAAGAATTCACTTGAGGCTAGGGGTTCAAGACTACTCTGAGCAAAAACTCCATCTCTACCAAAAATAGAAAAGTTAACCATGGATAGTGGCGAGTGACTGCAATCCCAGCTGCTTGGGAGGCTGAGGCAGGAGGATCACCTGAGCCCAGGAATTTGAGGCTGCAGTGAGCTGTGATGATGTCACTGCACTCCAGCCTGGGCAACAGAGACCTCCTGCCCCCACCAAAAAAAGTCCAGCCTGTCTCTCATGGCCATGACCCAGACATCCTTTCTCAGCTCGGGCCAGTCCTGAGGCTCCAGCACTGGAGTAGGGGACGCAGTGTGTCTTTGACCCGCTACCCCCTCCTCTGTGCTGACTCCTGTGAGGTTGAGAGGCAGGAAGGAGAAAAAGGGAAAACAGGTGTGTTTCCTGTGGTGGCTGGGCAGTGGCAGTGGCATTGCAGTTCCCTTGATGTGGGTCTTTATTGCTGAGGTAGCTTGTTCCCAAGACCAGGGCTTCTCAGCCTCAGCGCCACTGGCATTTGGGATAGGTCGTTCTCTGTGGCAGTGAGCAGCATCCCCGGTTTCTTCCCTCCAGATGCCTGTAGCAGCCCCCAAGATGTGACAACCAAAACATCTCCAGATCTTGCCAGAGGTCCCTGCTGGACAAACTTGCTGCTGATTGAGAACCTCTCTGCTTTCCAGACCTGGGGTGGACAAGTGAGACCCCACAGCCCTGCTAACCAGGGCTCTCTGCTGGAGGGCTCCTTGGTTACACATTCTTACTGACTCCAGGAGGTGGCCTCATGCCAGCTGAGGGGTCCTCTGAGAGGGTCCCTTGACCCCTCATCCTGGATTCTACAATTCCGTCCAGGCTGTAGGCCCCACTCTGAGCCCATGGGTACAAGATCCATTTTCTTGCTGGACCCAGTGGCTCACACCTGTCATCCCAGCACTCTGGGAGGCCAAGATGGGTGGATTACTTAAGCTCAGGAGTTCAAGACCAGCCTGAGCAAGAGTAAGACCCTGTCTCTAAAAATAGCTGGGTGTTGGATGGAGCCTGTGGCTCAAGGAATACGGTGCCAGCCCCATATACCAGAGGTGGCAGGTTCAAACCCATTCCTGGCCAAAAACTGCAAAAAAAAAAAAATAGCCGGGCGTTGTGATAGGTGCCTGTAACCCCAGTTACTCAGGAGGCTGAGGCAAGAGGATCACTTGAGCTTAAGAGTTTGAGGTTGCTGTGAGCTATGATGCCAAGGTACTCTACCTAGGACAACAAAGTAAAACTGTCTCAAAAAAAAAAAAAACACTCCATCTTCTGAAAGGATGGATGGTCCTGGCCCTCAAGCCCCAGGCTGACCACCAACCATGTCAGCTTCCGTGGATACTTTCCAAACCTTAGGAGCCCCGAGGCAGATCAGCCAATGCACCATGCAGGGGACAACTGTGTGAGCACAGGTGTTTTTCTCTATCCTCCCACACACTTGACAATGGTTCCACTGTGTCCCCAACCTCCAAAGCCCTCATCTGGTTTCAAGAAAAACCAGTCAAGTCCTCATGGAGGAGTATGGCCACTCTTGACAGAAACCTGCTTTCCCCACAAGGCGGCCTCTCCTTCCTCAGACCTCCTCCCTCCTTTCAGAGCAGGTGCAAGGATTTCTGACACCAGCTACCCCGATTGAGCCACATGTGGAGGGCACTGTCCTCCACAGGACTGTTCTCGTTTCAAAGCCAGTCTCAAGTTCAGGGGGCTTCACCTTTGACTAGTTAACTACAAATCTGGGGGGTTCCCAGTCCCCTCTTGAGTTTTAGTACTCACTAAGGTAGCTCACAGGACTCAGGAAAGTTTTAGTATGACGGCAGGATAGGAATGAGAAGCTGCTACAGTGAGGACTGGGGGGCCCCCGGCTGCAAAGCTCTGTCATCCTCAGGGACTTCCTCAACCTGGACTCATGACTAGAGAGCATCACCGGCCAGGGAAGCTCATCGGAGCGTCAGGGTCTGGCGTTTTTATTAGGATTTAATGTCTAGCCCACCTCCCCTCCCCGGAGGTCAGGCAGGTATCTATGACCCAAGGCCCCAACCTTCTACTTTGACAGTGGGTTTTTCTGGTGTGACCAGCCACCACCCTGGGTCATTAGCATAAACTATCAGGTGTGATCTGAGGGGGCCTCTGAGTGATAAAGACATAATTGTCAGCTCGGTGCCTATGGCTCAAGTGGCTAGGGCTCCAGCCACATACACCTAAGGTGGCAGGTTTGAATTCAGCCCGGGCATGCCTAAAACAACAGTGACAGCTACAACCAAAAAAAAAAAAAAAAGAAAATAGCCGCCTTGTGGTGGGCACCTGTGGTCCCAGCTACTTGGGAGGCTGAGGCAGGAGACTTGCTTGAGCCCAGGAGTTGGAGGTTGCTGTGAGCTGTGATGCTATAGCACTCTACTCAGGGGGATAGCTTGAGGCTCTGTCTCAAAAAAAAAAAAAAAGACATAATTGTCATTCAGGACACTCCAGAGATTGAGAGGGGACCTTCCGGCAGCAAGGACAGAGACCAGCTGGAGTCTGTTACACACAGCATTTGTAGCACTGGGGCTGAGTGGCGTCTCTAGGCCAGTCCCCCAACCCCCAGCTGGCTGAGAGCTAAGCTTCTCTGAGAATGTGGGGTGTGTTTTATTCTTAGCTCTGACAATTCTTGGGAAACAGGGAAGATCACGATCCCAGTGGGCACATCACCCCACCTTGTTGTACACATGTCATCTCACTGAGTTCTCCTGGTGACCTTCCAGGCAAGCCCAGGCTGAGGCACTGCCCCAGGTGAACCTCAGAGCCCAGCCTGAGCCCAGGTCTGTCTGGCTCCCCTCACAGGCTGGGGAGTCTTGCCCCTTGCCCACCAACAACAGAGCAACCACAACCTGTCCCACTAGCTCCCCATGTGGCCCCCAAACTACCACTCTTCCTCCCTCCAGGTGTCTCTAGTGGTGACCCCAACCTCCTCTTCGTCTTCCTAGCCACAGATGGGGTGGGACTAGGGTGACCAGATGTCCCGCTTTTTAACAATTTGTCCCATGTCCTGTGGCGTTTTTAAAAAGTCCAGGTTTTTGGAAAGAATGCACAAATGGGCGGGAGAACAGGAAGGGAATATACAGTTTTCAGCTGCCATGTGGCTATTTCGCCAAAATATGAGTTTTATATTATTTTTGTTAATTTTATAATGTTAAACTGTAATAATAACAAATAATCGTTGAGAAGTGATTATCGAGAACTGCTTATCAAAGTTTGCATTGTTGTCAGGCCCCGCCCTGTCCCACCCCGCCCCCACCCCGCCCCCAGCCATGTTGTCCCGCATTACCAATGTTAAAATCTGGTCACCCTAGGTAGGGCAGCTGTTTCTCTCTCTCTCCTTCCTTCCACTCCCTCTCCTCCAGTGTCAGCTTTGTCATTTCTGTCCTGCAATACCCATTTAACCAATTCTCTACATTAAATTATTTGTTAACGGAACAAGCGTGGCTTCTGTGTTCTTGATTGGCTCCTGACTAATAAATAGGTTTACATACTTCCCATTTCCCTGCACCTAACTCTGTGTGTGCCAGCCCCATTCCACTTGCTTCACTCACTCACCCTTACAAAGCCCTGTGAGGTGGGCATCATTGTCCTTGCCACTCCACAGAGGTGCAATCCGAGGTGGAGGGAGGCTCATCATTTGCTCAAGGGAGTGTGGTCCTGAAGTCTGGCTCCCGAGACAGTGCTGTGACAGCACTGAGACCTGTCCACCTACAGCTTCATGGAGTGTCCCTGGCAGTAGTAAGTGACCACCTGGTGTCCCGGGTTATGGATGGATCATAGCTTTTGATGGATATTTGTGGTGTTTGAGGGTTTTCACTATTAAAGAAATAGATCCTGGCTCAGCACCTGTAGCTCAGCGGCTAGGGCACCAGCCACATGTATCAGAGCTGGCGGTTCAAATCCAGCCCAGGCCTGCCAAACAACAATGACAACCAAAAAATAGCCAGGCATTGTGGCGGGCATCTGCAGCCCCAGCTACGTGGGAGGCTGAGGCACAAGAATCGCTTAAGCCCAGAAGTTTGGGATTGCTATGAGCTGTGACGCTATGGCACTCTACCTAGGGCCATAGCTTGAGACTCTGTCTCAAAAAAAAAGGCTGGGTGCCTGTAGTTCAGGGCTACGGCACCAGCCACATATACCGGAGCTGGTGGGTTTGAACCCAACCTGGGCCTGCCAAACAACAATGACAATTACAAAAAAAAAAAAAAAGTAGCTGGGCATTGTGGCAGGTACCTGTAGTCCCAGCTACTTGGGAGGTTGAGGCAAGAGAATCACTGAAGCCCTTGCAAGAGTCTGAAGTTGCTGTGAGCTGTGATGCCACAGCTCTCTACTGAGGGTGATAATGTGAGATTCTGTTTCAAAAAAAAAAAAAGAATTAGATTCCCCTCAAACCTGACCAGTTTGGCACACTTGGGCCCCCCAAACTTGTGACTTTCTGAATTCTTTGCTTCCTGATCTATTATAATCTGTCTCCTTAGTGTTCATCTCCTACCTCCTCAGCTCCTCTGGGCCTGGACTTCTGCCTCCCTCTGTCTTTCTCTTTCACCCCATCTTGCAGGACCACAGTGCATCTGGCCATGTAGGCCAGGAAATAGCTCTTGTTTGGTGGAAGCTTCTGCACTAGATGGTTTCTGCTTGAACTGAAGTCTTAGGTGACATGATGGGTGTGTATTCCGGACACTGTGAAGTGCCTCCCAAGGCCATCACCAAGATACTAAAACCCCAGGTGTAGGTGAGGTCTCTATCTGTACCTTGCAATTCCATTCCGTGTTTTCTAGAGACCAGGAAGGCAGCCGCTCCATACCACTGTCCTTGCTGAAGTTGGGAAGGGTCACTCCCAGCAGGCTTGGCTCTGCCTGCCCTGTATTTAGCTTCCGCCCCCAGCATGGCTTCTGGTATCCTACAGACAGAATCAGCTTAGAGATCCAAGTTGCTATTATTTTTAGAAATAAAGATCATTCCATCTCAGCTTGCTGGGACCTATTCAGAGGAGGAAAACAGGGAAAGGCCCCGTATGTTTCCAAAGTTCAAGTTGAAGTAATGCAAACATGGATGCAAAGCTCCTGAATTATGGCTTGAATGTTCTCTTCTGCTGCAAAACTGACCTTGTCCTCCAACTAGTTCCTCCCTTGGGAACAGGGCTGAGCAGTCCTAAACACACCCCCTCTTTGTTTTGTCCTGTCTGTTCTTGGACAATACTTCATGCCGAATCTGAACCTGTGCCACTTTTGACTTTCTCTAGTTTTTAGAAGAAAGGGGATTTTCCCATAACTCATGCTGAATTTGCAGCTGGACTAACGATCACTTTTTTAAAACTCAAAAACTGAAATAGGATTGAATATGCAAAATGTCATCTTGTGGCAAGCAGAGCTGTTTTTATTGTCCTAGGAAGTATCTGACAGGTGTGCAGCTTCAGGGAGCAGCCTGGTCTTACAAAGAGAAACATTATAAAGACCAAAGCTGGCCAGGTGAAATCTCACTCACTTCAAACATCAAAAAAGGCATTTGATTCTGTTTGAGACAGAGTCTCACTCTGTTACCCGGGTTAGAGTGCTGTGGTGCCAGCCTAGGCTCATAGCAACCTTAAACTCCTGGGCTCAAGGGATCCTCCTATCTCAGCCTCTTGAGTAGCTGGGATTACAGGCATTCAGCATGATGCCTGGCTAATTTTTCTATTTTTAGTAGAGACATGGTCTCGCTCTTGCTCAGGCTGGTCTCAAGCTCCTGAGCACAAGTGATCCTTCTACCTTAGCCTTCCAGAGTGCTGGGATTACAGACATGAGCCACCATACCCAGACCCCAAAAAGACATCTTTAAAATAAAGTGAACAGGCTCGGCGCCTGTGGCTCAATCAGCTAAGGCGCCAGCCACGTACACCTAAGGTGGTGGATTCGAATCCCCAGCCCGGGCCTGCCAAACAACAATGATGTCTGCAACCAAAAAAAAATGGCCGGGCGTTGTGGCGAGCACCTGTGGTCCCAGCTACTTGGGAGGCTGAGGCAGGAGACTCGCTTGAGCCCAGGAATTGGAGGTTGCTATGAGCTGTGATGCCATGGCACTCTACCCAGGGGTATAGCTTGAGGCTCTGTCTCAAAAAAAAAATAAAATAAAATAAAATAATTAAGTGAACAAAAGCCTCTTTCTCTTTTTATATCTTTATTTTTTTATCTTTGGGCTGGGCACAGTGGCTCACACATGTAATCCTAACACTCTGGGAGCCCCAGGCCAGTGGATTGCCTGAGCTCATGGATTCAAGACCAGCCTGAGCCAGAGCAAGACGTACTCTCTAAAAATAACTGGGCGTTGTGGCAGGCGAGAGAATAGCTTGAGCCCAAGAATTTGAGGTTGCTGTGAGCTGTGACACCACAGCACTCTACCAAGGGCTACAAAGTGAGACTCTGTCTCAAAAAAATTTTAAAAATATATTTTTAAAATATTTAAGAGACAGGGTCTCACTATTTTGCCCAGGCCTTGGGTGATACTCCTGGAAAGCAGTATCACGCAAAAATTATAAAAGTAACAGGAAAATACCTAATCCTGCAATTTGGTAGTAAATTAGAGTACATTTGCTAGTAAATGTAGAGATTGGTCCTACAAATTCTCTTGCTAACAGAATTTTGCACAACTTGGGAAAAGGGCTGAACAGACAGAAGGAGATGTGAATCTTCGTTTCGAAATGGTTTCTGAGCACTTGTTTTTCAGAGTCCCGAGTAAACAGCAGAGAAGCTTTATGCTTCAGCACATCTAAAGGGCAGACTCTGCCCATCTCCTGTGATAGATAATTCCGATAATCTCATCTCCAAACAAAGGCCAAGATGCCAGCTCTTGGTCTTTCTATCCGGCCCAGCTTGTCTCTCTTATCTGCCTTTCTTAAGAGGAGAGGAAGGAGTGGACACAGCAGTTTCTCAACTGTACCCACCAATTTACGGCTCCTTAAAAGCAGTGACTTCTGGGTGGGTCCCTGCACCGGCATGTCTTCTTTTCTTTCTTCGGGACGCCATGCTGCCCTCCTGCCCTCTTTTCTCCCATCTTTTCTCACCTTCTTTTCCTCGCTCACTGCCTCTCTTCTTCTAAGACTATAAAATAGAATGGTGCCTGTGGCTCAGAGGAGTAGGGCGCCGGCACATATGCCGGAGGTGGCGGGTTCAAACCTCAGCCCCAGCCAAAAAAAAAAAAGAATATAAAATAAATTTTATGTTTTTATATCCTGATTTTGGTCTAAGGAGAAATCTTGCTCGTCCCTGGAGCGCCTACTTAGCTCTCCACCCTAACACTCCCACCTCATCCTGGAAAGTGCAGGAATTACAGGTGCGAGCCGTGGGCGCCTGGCCTCTCCGGTCTCTTTAGATCCTCAGCTGGTTGGATGAGGTCAGCCCATATTATGGAGGGCAATCTACTTTACTCAAAGTCCACCAAGTTAAATGTTAAAATCATCCAAAAAACACCTTCAGGGAAACATCCTGAACAATGTTTAAACAAATATCTGAGCACCATGCTCCAGCTAAGTTGACACATATATTTAACTATCTCAGACACCTCCTAGGAATTTATACAAAGAAAAGAGAAATAAGCAGAAATGTATTAGGCACAGTCTTAGCTGGAGATGCCCGAGAATCAGATGCTGAGACAAGAATGTACCACAAGTAGTTTGGGAAATCAAACCAGGAAGTGCCCAGGTGGAAAGAAAGGAAGGGAAGGGGCTTGTTCTGTTGGCACCTGGGGCTCATTCCCTGGGGAGACTGGAGACACCTCTCAGAGTTGTCTTCTGTGAGCAGAGAGGAGCTGGGCGTTAACCCCCTGGCTCTTCTGGCCTGTCCTGTAAGGGGATCCTGGGGGCTCTGGTGGCCAGAGAAGCTGCTAGCCAAGGCTTGCTGGGGCTACCACTGGAAATCTTTGGGGGGTCGGCAGCACCAGCAGAGTTCCTAAGAGAAGCCATGAAAACTTGTCAGTTCCCATTTGGTCCACACCCTGGGTGAGGACACACACACATTTTCATTTTCATTTGAGAAGCCCCAACCCACCAATAAAAATGAAGACACTGGCCGGGTGCGGTGGCGCACACCTGTAATCCCAGCACTTGGGGAGGCCAAGGCGGGTGGATTGCCTGAGCTCACAGGTTTGAGATCAGCCTAACCCAGAGCAAGACCTCATCTCTAGAAATAGCCAGGCTATGTGGCAGGCGCCTGTAGTCCCAGCTACTTGGGAGGCTGAGGCAAGAGAATGGCTTGAGCCCAAGAGTTTGAGGTTGCTGTGAGCTATGATGCCATGCACTCTACCGAAGGCAACAAAGTGAGACTCTGTCTCAAAAAAAAAAAGAAAAAGAAAATGAAGACACTATGAGCATTGTCAGAATGAAAATGAAGTCATTACTAAGAAAACTCATGACAAGTAAAGTAAACTCATCACAAGAACGCTGTGAAGAGAGAATTCTCAGGCATAAATACCTGATAACAAACGCTAACACATAAAGACTCTACAGAAACTGCAAGCTTGCATAAAGGCTATCAAAACCACCCACAAAAAAATCCTTCTACAGGGACGTCAGCCCAGCAACCGCCTGTGCAGGCTGGGACTGGCGCCATCCTTGTTACTGGTCCTTGTAGCCAAAGATGATTATCTCAAAACAATTATGCAATCTTCCTCATTTTTCCTTTACAACCCTTTGTCCTCCTTTACTTCTCTGAATACGCACAGAGTTTACTATCACACGTGTGCTCCCATTGCAACGCTCTACTGCCAAATAAATATTTTCCTTTAGAGACTCTGTTTTTATTAGATCGACAAAACACAAAAGTAAAAATAATCAGTAAATATGGGTTTTGTTTTCAAAAGTGCAACTTAAAAGTGCCTCCACTAATCTGATTTTTAAGCTAAGAGCAGGAAGTTTTAAGTGTCCTTTAGTAAAAACGGGGACTATTTCAAAATACACTTTAACTTCTGATTATAATCACTATTATGGACTGAAATAATTATGGTAACCCCCAAATTCATAGATTGAAAATCTAATCCCCAGGACCTCAGAATGTGACTATATTTGGAGATAGGGCCTTAAAAAAGGAATTAAGTTAAAATGAGGTCATGGATAGGCCCTAATCCAATATTATTGGTGTCCTTATAAAAAGAAAAGATTAGGACACAGACATATGTGGGACCAGGGAGAAGACAGGTGTCAACCTTGTCTCTGCCACCACCTTGACCTTGGTTGAACTTTCCGCCTCCAGAATGATAAGAAAATAACCCCTAGGTATGGTGCTTTGTTACAGCAGCCCTAGCAAACGAATTCAATCAGATTAGGGCAGATGAAAAAAATGCTGATTATTCTGGGAATGGGATAAAGCAAGTACCGGAACCTGTCAGTGGATGGTGAGATTCCGGTGGTGGGTATACACATTCCTATGCGTGTTCACACAAAATTCTTTCAACTTCAGCTTTGCTTGAAATTTTAAAAAAGTAGGAAAAAATACTGGAAAAACCAAGTGGAACTGGTGTCTGCCCTCAGTGTCGCCACCTGTAGGCCAGGGGCTTGTCTTTTGTTGCAGTAGATACAAGGTCTGGAAGTCCCTACCAGTTCTAGCATCTTGGACCCCTTCCTATCCTCCCCAGCACCAGCCACTGAAATCTGACAGTGTCAGGACCATCTCTTCTTCAGCAGGGAAAACAAAAGTTGTCTTAAATTCTTTAATAAACTTGGCTCAGAGCCTGTGGCTCAATCGGCTAAGGCTCCAGCCACATACACCTAAGGTGGCGGGTTCGAATCCCCAGCCCGGACTCGCCAAACAACAATGATGGCTGCAACCAAAAAGTGGCCGGGCATTGTGGCGGGCGCCTGTGGTCCCAGCTACTTGGGAGGCGGAGGCAGGAGACTCGCTTGAGCCCAGGAGTTGGAGGTTGCTGTGAGCTGTGATGCCATG
>CAUYQV010072743.1:0-30425 GCA_963574575.1 Galagoides demidoff
GGCTTTATTTGGAATCCAACCCTCCCTTCTTCAACTCCTCCCTGCATACTTCCTCAATTTCAGGCTATTCTCTACCCTTGAGAGGGCAGGAACTAAAAGGCTTAGGAGAGGTTTCTTTTTCTAGGGTAGGGGGCTTGTTCCTTACTGGTCTTAGGGAGGGAGTCAAGGGCTCGGGGCTTGGTTATTACAGTCCCTACTGGTCTATTGCACAATAGAATCTTCGATTGAAGGTGAATAAGTCCCTCTAAGAGTTTCCTCAGGCTTCAGCTGTGCATTGACCAGCCAGCCTCTGTTGTGTGGCTGGAGCAGAGCATCTTCACACTGAAGCAACCGGGCTCTCTGGTATTAAACTTTTAATCTTCTCTTAAGTATAATTACTATGTATAATTGTTTTATACAGTGTTGATAAAGCAATATAAGTGGGTTACAATCTTTAGTTAAATTATTTTTGCCTCTCTAATTTTTCTGTTCATCAAAACAAATGATAACAGTATTAATTCAGTTGTCCAAAATAAAGTGTACTTAATATACTAGGTTTGACTATTTGCATAAAATGCAGCAAGAATAATTAGCCATTTATGTTCTTTTTGTTTAAATTGGCTTTGCTGGAATTTATGAGGATCCTTCGACAGCCTTTCATTAGCCCAGGTTCATCTGTGCCATTAGATACTGGTATATACTGGGTAAATACCTCTTTTCTCAAAGTCCCCCCAAGTATATTTTGGTTCTCAGACCCGTCAGCAAGTGACCTTCGTTACTCACCACAGAGCAGGACAGGTTATTGATGGGTATCTGGCCAGCTCCTTCAAAGGGCTTTCTTCTTGGCTTTAACTGAAGTTCTTTACGTAGTCTGGATTTTTCTGGAGATGCTATTCCAGTCAAAGCCTTCATATAATAATTGGATTTAGTTTATTGAATAAAACAAATTCTTATTGAACTTATGCAAATACCTGTATTGTTAGAAGTTAAGAGTACTTACGATGGCTTTTAAATTTGGGGAATCAAAGAGAGAAAAACACATGTTTTAAATTGTTTCACTTATAAGTATTTATATTATTTCATAAATTATGATTTGAAAACCAGTGAATTATTTTTTTTGCTTTTGGCATAACCAAATTAACAATAATTTGAACATAACTTATATTGAACCAGTTGTATTTGAAATTAAGTCAGCAATATTCACAGACAAGCTAACTTTCCAATGAAGTCAACTTTCCTATGAATCTGTTTTTTGTTTAAAACCATTAAGAACTTGTCAATTATATAGGAAATACTTTTTTCCTTTTATACAGACCAATGTTTTACATATTAGGGCAGACCAATGCTTTAAAATTAGAACAACCTAGTGATTTATAATATTGGAACATGTATGTTCATAAAATTTACATAAAATTAATTGCCATTTTATATCTGACACTTTTTCCAATACACTTTTAATAAATCAAATAAGTTTAATTGCTTTCAGTGGTTTTAATACTTCAGGAAGACTAAATTTAGGGTTGTGCTTTTTGATGATTTTCTGTTATAAGCCTGGGCCGAACTTGAACCCACCAGTCCTACTGCCTATGACTGGCACTGTAACTACTGTGTTATAAATTTAGAGTTTTGAATTTGGAAGGTTTGTCAAAAATCAAAGGTTTAGAACACTGATACAAATAGGATTACAAATTAAAACTTTTTACAATTTTTTTCTATCAATACAGATCATTTATAACATGCATAAATTTTCTGCATTACAACAAGAGTTTTCTTTGCACAATGCCAGGCTATTTCTACAATTTCTTTAATTTCTTTTACTCTCAAAATTTTACTTTTTACAAAGCAGGACGTTGGCTTACTATGTAATTGTTCATTTACTTGGCTAAACTGATAATTACAAGGTTTAAAAGGCGACAATCTTATTTTTGAATCCTTATTCTTTTATACAAATTTAATTTCTTTAACAATTTTAACAACTAAATCATTACATTTTACAGACAAACATGTTATCTAATATAACATTGACATAATGTTTTTGTTTCACTTAAGGTTGGACAGGGAACTTTATCTTTCAGGCTCAGGTGGGCTTGGATAGCAAACTTCTATTTTCAGGCATAGACTCTTTCAGTCCCAGTGAGGTTATGAATAAAGTTAATTCTATCCAGATTTAAAAAACACACATCTTAACTCTTACAGTAAAGATTTAATAACTTTGTTTGATATACAGGCCTGCTTGCATTGATTTGCTTAGTTAAAACATTTTTTAGGGCTATTTATTTTCCTTCTAGACAAAAGACTTATGTAGAAAACTTTAGATCTGGGTTCCTTTCCCTTTTTTAAGAGACTGTTTATCTTAGAGTTTTTACAACTTTAAGGGCTACTTAGTGTTTACTGGACTGCCCGAACTATTACATTATCCTAAGGCAGGACTTCTCTGTTAACAGCCAGGGTGCTGGGGAATACTCTCATTAGGGAATTAAATAGGAAACAGTGAATTACAAACATTTATACTAATAATTACTGGCAAACTTCTAATCAACTTAACTCTTTTAGCTGACATTAACTCTTTAAAACAAGTGATATACAAAATGACATGACAGACATTGACTTAACAATGTTTAACAATTTACGTTTACTTTTAATATTCTTGCATTCTTAAAACCAGATCTAGAATATATTCTAATTTTAAACAGGCCCGTGGGTGATCTAACTCCCTGGAGGTTGTGAACCTCATCAGGAACACCATCAAAATAAGAGTGGGCAGAGGGTTAGGCTGGCCAGTAGGGCTGTGACTTTCTTATGTTTCTAAAAGTTTCTGTCAGGCTAACAGACCGGCAACCTGAGGTTTCTGTCTAAAGTTTTTGTTGTTGTTTCTTTGAGGGTTTTTATTCTGTCTTGTTTCTATTTCTTTTTACCCCAGCTAGTTCTTCTTGGCTCTGGGATTTTCTCATTTGTTAGTAAGGAAGGTTCCTACAGTCACCCTGGCCCCTAGCATTATGGCTCCAGTCAGTACTGTTCTCACTGTGGCTCAGTTCCTGTCCCGCAGATGCCGAGTTTCCTTCAGGGCTCCATTCCTATATGGAACTGTGAACTCTACTTAACCACCACTTCTGTGGATCCAGTCTGTTAACTTTGTCTCTAGGTAGGCTACCACTTATTCCTGTGTTTATTCCGTCTTTAGCACAAGGGTGAAACATTGCTGGGCTGAGCTCAGGGTTATATGTGATTGACCTGTCAGATTAGAAGAGCATGTCAAAAGCAGGTTTCAAACTTATCCTCTGCCACCCACATAGCTTGGTGTAATGGGTTAGTTGCTGGCCCATCCCTGGGCCAGCTCCACAGGCATAATTTTTGTCTTAGCTTATAGCTTATGGGGGTTATTCTCTTAGCTTGCCTGAAACTTTCAGTCGTAACAATTGAATTAATAATCAATTTACTGCAAACACTAACTAAAACAAATGTTAAAAGTGACTAACCTCTGGTAGGGTAGTCGTCAGGTAGCCTCCTGAGGCCATTAGGTTTTTCACGGACCCTGGGATGTTTTCAGGGGGTGCCTCCTCTCAAAGAGACCACAGTCTCCTGGAGGCCATCTGAAGATACGTACCCACCAGGGTTTGACTTTGGGTTGGGTGTTTGCCTTAAGATCATTTGTAGCCTGACGATTTTATTTTTGGCAGCCCAGCAATTAAAAGAGGAACAAGTCTTGTAAAAAAAGGCATCTATGACAAACTTCACAGTAACCCTTTAACTGCTAGAACAGGGTTAAATAAACTGAGCTTTTACAATGGAACTATCCAATATAAATCAATGGCAATGGAAACATCAGATATAAAAGACAAGGTTTGAAGTGCTACTTAATTTTAAATGCAATAAAAACCAAACCAATTTTCAATATGAAAGACAAGTTTTTTCTTTTTTTTTTCATAATAGGAAGGACTTAAAGTTACAATTTAAACATCAAATGGATGTCTTAAAATGTTAGTTGTGGGCCTGTTATTAGAACCAGAACTTTCTCTCCCTTTCTTTTAACTTGCGCAGACCATCTACTACATGCAATGACCATCCACTACATGCACAGACCTTTACAGCATTTTTACACAAGACTGTTTTCTTATACTTCTTTTTTTTTCTTTATTTTCAAAAATTCACTTTCCCAATCCTTTCTAATTTTTTCTACTCTCAAGCTTTACTTCTTAGAAAACAGGATTTCAATTTACTATACTATGAATGACACAAAATAAAAATAGATATTAAAGTGGCCTATCTGTAATGGGGTGATCATTGACCGGCCTCTTGGGGGTTTTAGGTACTCCAGGGACCCTGGGATATTTCGAGGGGGCGCCTTCCTTTGGAGGCTGCCCAACAATCAGCAGAACTTATGCCCACTAGAGTACTGTCAAATGGCTATTTTAAAGAGTAAAAAGTACATTTTAATTCTCTAAACAAACACTAAATAGACATCTTAATTTTAAAAATATCATTAAACAAATAACTAATAATTCAATCAAACAATTCAGCTCTTCACCCGGGGCTGAGAAATTCTAAGTGGCCGCCCCCTGGGTGAAAAGCGGCTTAGCCACAATCAGTGGTCCTTAATTAAAACATCACAATTTGAAAAGAATTTATCACTTTGAAAGCACACCAAAAAGTTTTAAAAGTCATAGTTTTACTAAACAGAGGAAGAAGAAAAAGCACAAGGATCTCTCCTAGAGCAAAACTTGAAAGTTTCCTGCCAGAATTAACCCGTGATTTACTTAAATAGAATTTCAAAGCTGTAAGACTGGGGTCTTGTTCAAACTTTAAGACATTAAACGACACACTGGAAAACTTTCAAGCCAAACATAACTGACGTGTTGTCACCAAATCTTTACTGACAGTTGTCACCAAATCTTATGAACACAAGAGCAAAGGACTTTAAAATCAGCACGGTGGCTGGAATCAGGAAGTTACTGAAGAGACTGAAAGAAATGTTTAAGATTGGGGAACTGGGATCTTGCCTAGTTGTCACACAGACACTGGCCAAAATACTGGAATCTACAAATCAAGCATAACCATGACAAACAGGTCCAACATAAATTTGACTGGCGAATTTAACACAATCTTCTTAACATAGAAAAGAAAAATAGCTCGCACAAAAAGGGGAACAGGAAAATTTTGTGCCATTTTGAAAAGAGGAAGTTCATTTCTGACAGGCAAAGTAACATCTAGTATTTAGGAAAACACGCTGCAGGAGGGAAACAAATGGAAAGAAGGATGGACAGACAAATATTAGTCAGATATAAAGCTATACCTGACTCTCATTCAGGTGCCATCCTGGACACTTCACCGAAGGGATTTTCAGCTCTTAGTGTAGGCAGGGCAGTATAAACCCCACGCCAGGTCCCCTTGAGGGGCCCACCACTAAGCTGTATGATAGAGCCCTGGAACTGTGGGTTGGGGCCCAGTTGAACCCCGTAACCACGAAAGTTGTGAGGCCACACACAAACTCTTTCACTCACACATTCCCTCACTCATACAAGACATAAGACGTACAAAACCCCAAATATGCAAAACCTCAAAACCCTATAACAACAAAACAGGAATAAACCAAAATAGCACACACACAGAATATAAACCAACAGTGAGACAAAGGGGGTTCGGGGACCACCCCCTACCGACAGACAGGCAAGGGGGAACTCCCTTGCCCTGGGGCTGACTGACACCAACTGGCTCAGTATCCCTACCAACAGACAGACAGACAGACAGGGGGCACATTATGCCCCCTGACTTGGGACAGGCGTCGCAGGCTGTGTTCAGCCTAGCCTGGTTCCCTTAAAAACTCTCTACAGATACAGACAGACTCAGACCACACCCAAAACAGGAACAGACAACTCACCGAATTGGAGAATTTGGGGAACTTGGGTCTGTAAATCCATGTCTGAGGACTCTGGGGCAGGGAGAAAACTCCCCAAGGCCTCCCCCGAGAGCCATCAGTCAGCCGTGGGCCCAGGCGGGGGTCTAGGTATCTCTCTGGGGCCTCCAGAAAATGCTGTAATCCCAGCAGCTGAGAGGATGGACCCCACTTCAGATACAATTAATTAATAGAAATTTATTGATAATTTTGATACACCTACAGGTGCATCCTGCAGGGGGCTCTTGTGGTGTGCCAACAAGAAGCATCGAATAGCAGGGGAGAAGCCCTTTTATACCATTATTTTGCATAATCATGGTGACTAGCAAGCTAATGCAATACAGAAACCAATCATAGTTGTTAGCACAACTCAATATAGCTCAGGGGTCACAAGGTAAAGGTACATATTGATTCATACATCACAAGATATATCACAAGTACTTTACTTCATGATCATAAGATGGGGTATGTCATAGGGGTTTACACAATTCGGGGTGGAGGTACATGTTTACTTAGGGTACATTTGTTCATAATTCAGGGGTACAAAACAAGTTTTGGGTAAATTTCTGAGAACAACTCGGGACCTTTTTATCTGGGGCTTTATTTGGAATCCAACCCTCCCTTCTTCAACCCCTCCCTGCATACTTCCTCAGTTTCAGGCTAATTCTCTACCCTTGAGAGGGCAGGAACTAAAAGGCTTAGGAGAGGTTTCTTTTTCTAGGGTAGGGGGCTTGTTCCCTACTGGTCTTAGGGAGGGAGTCAAGGGCTGGGGGCTTGGTTATTACAATGGGTGGTGCTGCAGTTCAGTGGTGTGGCTGTGGGACTGGTCAGAGGTGTGCTGACTGCCATTGGCGGGTGCCACGCAGGTAGGAGTGGGACTGCCAGTGGGTGGTGGTGTCATGGGTTCTATGTGTGCAGCTGCTGGTGGGAGGTGCTGTTGCCTTTGTGGGACAGAGGTAGAGGTGTGACCATCCCCAGTGGATGGCCCGGGTCCCTGCACTACACACTTTAATGGCACAGGGCAATTTCCTGCCCCTTGCAACTCCCTGCTTCTACTAGAGTTACAGTTTTAGCACCGCTGTGCCACAGCCCATGAGATGCCTAGCCCTAGCAATAATCCACCATACATTCTGGGTTCTGCAGGGGATAGGTTTGCAGACTGCCAGGAGAGGGGAGAAGTGTGGATTGGGAGTTCATGAAGGCAGGAAAAATATTTGTTCAACTTTTATTCCAGGGAAGGGACTGCCCAGGCTTGCAATGGGATCTCTCTGGAGAAAGAGTCCCGTCCTTCAGTCACTCTCTCCTGAGTTTCCTGAGTGGTGAAACAAGAGGTCTTCTGTTCACTATTCACTTGTATAGAGAACACAGCAAGCCAATCTCTTGAGGGTGGGGAGGGGAAGGATTCTTGTTCTCTTTGGAATGGGTTTTGTACCTGAAATTTGCTTCCTTAGAGTCCCAGCTTGCTTCCGCAGGGATTCTGTGAATTTACCAATCCTCTCAGCTCAGCTCCTGTCTTCAGCTTTAATGGGTTGGTTCTGGCCATTATTTCTTCCTCTGGATGGGAGCTTCTGCTGAATGCTGGCTCCAGTCAGCCATTTTACTTCCTCCCTCTGTCTATCTTCTTTAGAGAAGGTTCTATTCATGCCTCTTGCCCAGTGAGAGATAGGATTGTTAGGTCTTTGTTTTTGTTGATTGAGTTCTCTATAGATCGTGGTTATCTAGGTATTGTCTTATGTATAAAATAAAAATATCTTTTCCCATTCTGAAGGTTTTCTGTTTGCTTTGATGTTTCCTTAGCTATACAAAAGCTTTTCAGTTTAATTTGTTTATTTTTGTTGTTATGAAGTACCCTAGAAGTCTTCTTCATAAACTCTTTCCCCAAGCCAATATCTTCAAGTAAACTTACCCCACAGTTTCATCAAGGAGGTTTGTTGTTTCATGCCTTAGAGTTAAATTTTTATCCATCTTCAATAAATTTTTTAACTTTTTTATTAAACCATAACTGTGTACATTGATGCATTTATGAGGTTCAGTGCACTGATTTGATATACAATATGTAGTGCTTACATTGAACTGATTAAAACATTCATCACAATTATACTTAATTGTTCTGAAATGTACCATTGCATCATGAACATCAGGCGAGGTCCCTCCAATAACTTCACACTTCCCGCCTCCCCTCTCCTCTTTCCTTCTACTTTCAGGACTATAGTTACGTTTTACCATTCGTATGAATGTGTAGGTAGTATTGAGTACATTGGATGCTTCTTCCCCCCTTTTCTTGAGATACTTTACTAAGAAGAATATGTTCCAGCTCTGTCCAGGTGAACATAAAAGGTGCAAAGTCTCTATTTTTTAATGGCTATGTGGTATTCCATAGTGTACCTATACCACAATTTGTTAATCCATTCATGGGTTGATGGGCACTTGGGCTGTTTCCATGTCTTGGCAATTATGCACTGGGCTGCAATAAACATTCTGGTGCAGATGTCTTTGTTGTAAAAGAATTTTTGATCATGTTTGTATGTACCTAGTAGAGGAATTGCAGGATTGAATGGTAGGTCTACTTTTAGTTCCTTGAGTGTTCTCCAAACTTCTTTCCAAAAAGGTTTTATTAGCTGGCATTTCCACCAGCAGTGTACAAGTACTCTCTCTGCATCCATGCCAACATCTGTCATTTACCGATTTTGTCATGTGGGGTAATCTTACTGGAGTTAGATGATATCTCAAAGTGGTTTTGATTTGCATTTCTCTGATGATTAAAGATGACGAGCATTTTTTCACGTGTTTGTAGGCTATGCGTCTGTCTGCATCAGAGAAGTTTCTGTTCACATCCCTAGCCCACATAGAAATGGGATTATTTGTTCTTTTCTTATTGATTAGTTTGAGTTCTCTGTTTATTCTAGTTATCAGACCTTTGTTGGAAGCATAATCTGCAAAAATCTATTCCCATTTTGAAGATTGATTGCTTGCTTTACTTACTGCACTCTTGGCTGTGCAAAACCTTTTTAGTTTGATCAGATCCCAGTAATGTATTTTTGGTGTTGATTCAATTGCCTGCAGGGGTCCACCTCATAAAATATTCTGCCAGGCTGATATCTTTAAGTGTTTTCTCTGCACTCTTCTTATAGTATTTTTATAGTTTCATGCCTTAAGTGAAATATTTTATCCAGTGAGAATGAATTTTTGTTAAGGGTAAAAAGTGGGAGGCTAGTTTTAGTCTTGTACAGGGTGCCAGCCAGTTTACCCAGCATCATTTGTTAAATAGCAAGTCTTCCCCCACTGAACGTTTTTGATAGGCTTATGAAAGATCAAATCACGATAAGTACCTGGGTTCATCTCTTGGTTTTTTATTCTGTTCCATAAATCCATCTCTCTGTTTTTGTGGCAGTCCCATGCTGTTTTGAGCTCTAAAGATTTATAGTATAGCCTGAGGTGTGGTACAGTGATACCTCCTGATTTGATTTTATTTCTGAGTAATGTGTTGGCTAGTCTTCATTTTTTTCTGTTTCCATATAAAATGAAGGACTATTTTTTCAAGCTCTTTAAAGTATGTTGAGGGTGCTTTAATTGTGATTGCATTAAATCTATAGATTGCTTTGGGTAGTATGGACATTTTAAGAATATTGATTCTTCCCAGCCATGAGCATGATGTGTTTTTCCATGTGTTAACATGTTCAGGTATTTTTTTTGTCAGAGTTTCATAATTATCTTTATAGAGATCTTTCACGTCCTCTGTTAGTTACATTCCAAGATACTTCATCTTCTTTGATACTACTGTAAAAAGACTATATTTTCAGTTTGAGTATTGTTGGCATATATAAAAGCTACTGATTCGTAATTATTGATTTTGTATCTTGAGATGCTTCTGTATTCTTTTATCACTTCTAAGAGTTTCATAGTTGAGTCCCTGGGGTTTTCCAGGTACAGGATCATATTGTCAGGGAAGAGTGAGAGTTTGATCTTCTCTGAGCCTATTTAGATACCCTTAATCACCATCTCTTGCCTGATTGAAATGGCTAAGACTTCCATTACTTTGTTGAATAGCAGTGGAGACAATTGGCATTCTTGCCTAGTTCTTGATCTGAGTGGAAGGAAATGCTTTCAGTTTTACTCCATTCAATATGATATTGGCAGTGGGTTTGCTGCAGATGGTCTCTACCAGGTTAAAAAATGTCCCATATAAGCTTACATTTTTAAGTGTTCTAATCATGAGTGGTTGGTGGATATTATCAAAATATTTTTGTGCATCAATTAATAGAATCATATTGCCTTTGTTTTATTTATGCGATGTATTATATTTATAGATTTGCATAAGTTAAACAAACTCTGTAACCCTGGAATAAAACCAACTTGGTCATGGTGTATGATTTTTTTCTAGGTTGTTGAATTGTGTCTGCTAAGATTTTATTGAATTTTTTTATCAATATCGATTAATGATATTGGTCTATAATTTTCTTTCCTTATTGGATCCTTTCCTGGTTTGGGGATCAGTGTGATATTTGCTTCATAGAATGTGTTGGGAAATATTCATTGTTTTTCTATGTTTTGGATAAGGTTGTATAATATACTTACTAGTTCTTCTTTAAAGGTTTGATAGAATTCAGATGAAGCCATCTGGTACTGGACTTTTCTTTTCAGGGAAGTTTTTTTTTTTAGAGACAGTCTCACTTTGTCACCCTAGGTAGAGTGCCTTGGCATCACAGCTTACAGCAACCTTCAACTCTTTGGTTTAGGCAATTCTCTTCCCTTAGCCTCCCAAGTAGGTGGGACTGCAGGCATCTGCCACAACACCCAGATATTTTTTTTGTTGCAGTTTGGTTGGTGCCAGATTTCAAGCTACCACCCTCGATATAGGGGGCTGTTGCCTTACTCAATGAGCCACAGCCACTGTCCTTTTTTGGGAAATTTTGTATTGTTGATGCTATTTCAGTGCTTGAAGTAGGTCTACTCAAGATTTCTAATTCTTCCTGGTTGAGTCTAAGAAGGTGATGTACTTCCAGGTATTGGTCCATTTCTTTCAGATTTTCATATTTCTGGGAATAGATCATTTTATCATAATCATTGAGGATTTTTTAAATTTCTGTGGTATCTGTTTTTATTTCTCCTTTATCATTTCTGATAGATGATATTAGAAATTTTGCTTTTCTGTCTCTGGTTAGGTTAGCCAAAGGTTTATCAATTTTATTAGTCTTTTCCAAAAACCAACTTATTATTTCATTGATCTTCTGAATGATTCTTTTGTTTTCATTTAATTCTGCCATAATTTTGATTATTTCTTTTCTTTTGCTAGGTTTGGGGTTTTTAGGTTCTTCCTTTTCCAGTTCTTTGATCTCTTAAGTTGTTGGCTTTCTCTCTCTCTCTCTCTTTTTTTTTCTTAATGAAGGCTTCCAATGCTGTAAATTTCCCTTTTAGGACTGCCTTTGCAGTATCCCACAGATTTTGATAATTTATGTCTTCATTATCATTTTGTTCAAAAAATATGGTGATTTCCTTTTTAATCTCATCTTTGACCCAGCTGTCATTCAACATAAGTTTATTTAGTTTCCATGACTTTGTTTGAGTATGAAGATTCCTCTTCCTGTTTATTTCAACTTCTATTCCATGGTTGTGCAAGAAGATACAAGGAATAATTTTTATTCTTTTAAATTTGCTGAGATTAGACTTGTGTCTTAAGATATTATCACTTTTGGAAGATGATCTATGGGCCAATGAGAAAAATGCATATGCAGTTTTACTAGGATGAAATCTGTACAGGTCTGTTATGCACATTTGTTCTAGTGTCAGGTTTAATTATAGTATTTCTTTGTTTAGTTTCTTCTTGGTGGATCTATCCAACACTGCAAAAGGGGTGTAAAAATCCCCAACTATTATGGTGTAGGAAGATTTCAAGTTGTTCGTCTCCATTAGGGTTTGCATTATAAATTGAGGAGAATTCTGGTAGCATATATAAATGTTAATTATTGAAATCTCTTCATGATGGGTGTGTCTCTTGACAAGTGTGTAGTGACCATCCTAATTGTTGTTTATCTTTATATGTTTAAAGCCAATTGTATCTGCAACTAAAATTGCAACCACTGCTTTTTTATGATTTCCATTAGCCTGTGTTATAGATGTCCAACCCTTCTCCCTGAGTCCATTTTTATCCTTTAAAGTAAGATGAAATTCTTATATTCAGCAGATATATGACCTGAGTTTATGTATCCAGTCAGTCAACCTGTGCCTAGTTAGAGGACCATTTAAACCATTCACATTGAGGGAATTGATAAACCTGGTAGTGTTTTTGGTGTCATGTTTTTCGAATGTTCAGTGGACATTTTTAATCCTTTCACCACTGGGCAAGTTGGGTTTTGATCAAAAATTTCTGAGTGCATTTGCTTTGATGATAGAGCATTGTGCTGGTCGTTGTGGAGTATTGGTCTGAGAATATCCTGGAGAGCTGGTTTAGTTTTGGCAAATTTCTTCAACATGTGTATGTCATTAAAGTATTTGATTTCTCCATCACAAATGAAACTCAGTTTAGGGGGATACAGGATCCTAGGCTGAATATAGTTTTGTTTTAGGAGATTGAAGGTTGATGACCATCCTCTTCTGGCTTGAAATGTTTTGGCTGAGAGGTCTCCAGTCATTCTGATATTTCTCCCTCTGTAGGTGATGCTTTTCTTACATATGGCTGCTTGCAGAATTTTCTACTTAATTTTGCAAAGTTAATCTCAATGTGTCTAGGAGAGGCTTTATTTGGATTGAGTCTCTCTGGGGTACTAAAACTCTCTGCTATCTGACATTCTGTGTCTCTTACAATACTTTGGAAATTCTCCTCCAAAATCTCTTGGAGTAGAGCATCTGTACATTTAGCACCATTGCCTTCTCCTTTCAGAATTCCTATAAGATGAATATTTGATCTTTTGGAATGATCCCACAACTCTCTTAGGGAATGATCAGTTTTTGTCCTCCATTTGTCTGCCTCTTTGGGTGTTTGGGAATATTCAAAATCTTTGTCTTCAGTTTCAGAGATCCTTTCTTCTGCCTGGTCAACTCTATTAGTGAGTGATTCTACTGTATTTGGAGCTCCTCAACTAACTTTTTTGTTTCCTTGAACCCTGCTATCTCTTTTCTCATTATGTTCATATCTTTGATGACTTTGTCTTTGAATTCATTAATTTTTTCAGACAACTTTAGAATTACTCTTTGGATTTTAATTTCTAACTTTTCTTCCATTCTAGTCATATTATTTGCCATCCATATTCTGAATTCTGTTTCTGACATTTCATCCATTTTTCTATGAATGGTGTTTTCAGATGTATCTCCTTTGTCATTCCTTGGTGGGGGGAAAGGTGATCTACTTTGGTTATTCATGTGGCAGAGTTCTTCCCTTGGTTCCACACCATGTTTATTTTCCACCATTTGGTTATTAGAACTGGTAGGGTGAGATCAAATTGGCATTGCCAGGTAGTACAGACAATCATCCCCTTATGAAATAGCTATGCTTTGTAATTGTGGCTTATCCCCTGGAACCTTACACAGTTACCTTTCAGAGTTTTGGCCAGAGACTCTGAGGCTCTACTTGGTGAGATAGTGCATGTTTGTTCTGTTTTGATATGAGCCAAACTCTACCCTATACTTAGAAGCTACAGTATTAGGTTTAAATCTCAGTTGTAGAAAGATACAGACAGCTGTGGTGCCCTGTCCCCACCCTTCAGTTCTTTTCTGCTATAGAACTTCTAGGTTCAACCTCAGAGTTTCCCTGGGTAGATGGCTCCAGACACAAGTTCCAATCAAATTGTCTTAGGCAGTATACACTGTCTTCCATAGAGAAAGATCCAAGGGTCTCCAACAGCATAATTGGAGTGAGGGGTCCACTCTTCTGCCCTCCTGTCTCTGTTTACACTGGTGTCTGCTTCTCTGTTGGCCACCCCAGTTGGAGCTGGGGACCAGGCCCCCATCCAGTTGAATATAGTGGACCATGCTCCTGCCCCTCAGTCTCTGTCCACACTCAAGCAAGCTTCTGGTCACCAACTCTATTGGAGTTAGGGGACCACCACACACCTGCTGGTCTCAGTCTATATCTGGTAAGCCTCTGCTCTTCATCCCAGTTGGAGTCAGGGGACCACGCCCCACCTGCAGGTTTCAGTCCACATTCAGAGGCTTACGGGCTCTGTTGGAGTCAAGGGACCATGCCCTTGCCTCAAGTCTTGGTCCACATCTAGGAAACCTCTGCTCTTGCATTCTGTTGGAGTTAGGTGACCACACTTTTACCCTTAGGTCTCGTTCCACACCTGGTAAACCTCTGCTCTCCAACCCAGCTGCAGACACTGAACTCAGTCCACACCGGGCAACCACTCTCCTTCTTGTGGGCTCTGTTAGGGGAGTTCTGCACCCCCTCCCACCAGCCACAGTCCAAACAGACATCACCACCACCACTGGCCAGGCAAGGTCATAACCAGGGGACTACTCCTCTTCCCGCAGAGTGTCCTTTTCTTCCCATGCCCTCTTTTTTCCCCTAGTAGTCACAGATTCTGTCCTGATGTTTAGTGCTCTACACTATGCCCAGCTCTATCAGGAAAAGACCAAACACTCTGTGTTCAGCAGGGGTGGGGGGGCAGAACTTCAGACCACCATGCTATGGGTGAAGGGTAGACTGGGAGTTGGGAATTGTGGAGGGAAATGTTTGTTCACTTTTATGCCTGGTGGGGGGTTGTCTAGGTTCATAAGTGGAACCTCCCTGGAGAAAGAGACCTGGTATTTAGTGGCTCTCTACAGGGAGGTAAAGTGAGAGGTCTTTTGTTAACTCCTCCCTTGCAGAGGGTCTGTGACTGGCCTCCTGCTTGGGCGATGGTTCTCCCCTCCTTTAAGTGATAGACTTCGTACTTGTAATTGATAGTGGCTCTATCATGGTTTGGCAACCAGTGAAGCATCCATAGGTTAAATGTACCCAGATAGGTGTAACCCATTGTGGTAAAGGGTGCCAGTAGATTGTATAAGCGGGCATCTTGTGGGGTGCCTGTGTGGAGCAGATCTTTACTTATGTTAGGCTCAACAACTCTGAAAATATTGGAGAAATGTGCATTCCCATGCAGAATTTTGAGGCTAGTTTGGGCTGCTGTCTGGCATGGTTCTGTTGCAGTTTGACATTGGGGAAACATCTGTATGGGGAAAATTCCTGGTCTGGTATACTCCATTTTGATAAAAGGCAACAGAATCCTGTGTACACGGGCCTCTTGCTGGTAGCCTAAGGCATGAGGATCAGAGTTCCGCCTCTGGGGAGCCCACTTTTACTCGGGACAGGCGCAGGGACTCCCACTGTCCATGGGAATGGTTTCCCCTTTTTGCCTTTCTTTCTTTTCTTTTTCTTTCTTTTGCTATTCTACTATTCCCCCCTTTTCTTCTTTATTCTTCTTTTTCTCCTTTCCTGTTGCTTCTTTACTTGCTCTAACCCTTCTCCACCTACTGACCCCAAACCAAGAGGCCTCTTCATCACCTAAACTTGGAGACAAGGTAACTTGAAACAAAGGAGAAAGTGAGAATGAAAAAGGTGCACAATGAAGTGAACAAGAAGAAAGCACACGTGAGGAGGAACCAAAAGAAAAATTCAGGCACCAGGAATAAACAAATTAGAGCAACTCCTCTAAGGGATCAAGAGGCAGATTTTACAGAAGACTTCTCCTATAAATAATTAATGGATTTGACAGAAAGAGAATTTAAAATATGGGTGATTAAGACAAAAAGGGATTAGATAACAAGGTGGAAAGACAGAACCAAAAGTCAAATGAGAGATATGTAGAATATAGAAAAGATATGGATGAGGTTAAAGAAATGAAGGAGGCAATCAGAGAATGTAAAGAAGCAGTATACAATATCAAAAATAGATTAGACCATGGAGAAGAAAGAACATCAGAGTTTGAGGGTAAAGTGTTTGAGTTAACACAGGTTGCAACAGGATCAGAAAAGAAGATGGAGAGAAGAACAGGTGCTTAGAGAACTATAAGACACCATGAAGCATTCAGACATAATCCTGCAAACAGCTAGGAATAAGCACCAATGGACCTAGAACAGCAGAACCATTAGGTTGACAGCAGACTTTTCAACTGAAACTTTACAAGCCAGGAAAGCATGGCCATCCTCCTTCAACATCAAACAAAATAATTTTCAGCCTACAATCCTGTATCGTGCCCATCTTAGCTTCAAAGTTGATGGAAAAATCAAATCTTTTGCAGATATACAAGCACTGAGGAAACTCGGCACAAGACGAGCTCTACAGAAAATACTTAGACTCTTTCTCAGTACTGAACACCACAATTAACCACCAAGAAAGTAAACATCTAGAAGCCAAAGTTCAGAATTTAGCTTCTCCACTAGCACAAAGGATTAAACTACACAACAAACTACCTCATAATAAGATGAATAGAATTCTACCACAGCTATCGATATTTTCAATAAATGCCAATGCACTGAAGAGCACAGGCTGACTGGAAGAAAAACACAATCTATCCATACGTTGTCTCTAGGAGACACACCTAGTCCTGAAGGACAAATCAAGACTCTGGGTTAAGGGATGGAAAACAGTGTATCAAACAAATGGAAATCAGAAGAAACCAGGGGTTACATTTTTACTTATTCTCAGATAGAATCAGATTCAAAGTGATGTTAGTTAAGAAAGACAAAGATGAATACTTCATACAGGTTAAAGAAACAATACAACAGGAAGACATTTCAATACTAAATACTTTCTCACCTAATTTAAATGCTCCCAAATTTATGAAAGGTCTGAGCAATATGGTATCTCATAACACCTTAATAGTCAGGGACTTCAACACCCCTCTGACAGAACTGGACAGATCCTCTAAACTGAAACCAGATAAGGATACAAAGGACTTAAATGTGACCGTAGATCAAATGGAATTAATAGACATGTGGAGAACACACCATCCCAAAGTAAAAGAATATACTTTTTTCTCATCAGATCATGGCACATACTGCAAAGTAGATCACATTTTAGGATACAAATCAAACCTCAGCAAAATTAAAGGAGTAGAAATTATACCATATCTGTTTTTAAGCCACAGGGCCATAGTGGTGAAACTCAACTCCAAGAAAATGGTTCATTCCCACACAAAGTCATGGAAGCTAAACAACCTGATGCTGAATCATAGCATACAGCCAAAGCAGTGCTGAGAGGATAATTTATTGCACAAGATGCCCACCTTTGAAAAACAGAAAGTGAACACATCAGAACACTCACAAAACACCTTAGAAAATTGGAAAAAGAACAGCAATCTAACCCTAAACCCCTAAACCAAACAAAGAAAAGAAATAGCCAAAATTAAATCAGAGATTAATGATATTGAAAACAAAAATATCATTCTGAAAATTAACAAAAGGAAAAGTTGTTTCTTTGAAAAAGTAAATAAAATAGATAAATCCTTGGCCAAACTTACTAGAAGCAAAAGTAAAATCTCTAGTAACCTCAATCAGGAATGGTAAAGGAGAAATAACTATAGATCCCAGAGAGATACAAGAGATTATCTCTGAATACTACAAGAAACTCTATGCCCAGAAATTTGACAATGTAGAGGAAATGAATGAATACTTAGAATCACATCCCTTGCCTAGACTTAATGAAGATGAAATAGACCTCAACACATGAATTTCAATCCCTGAGATCATAGAAAGAAGAAATAAGTCTGTCAAGAAAAAAATGCCATGGTCCAGATAGCTTCACATAAGAATTCTATCAAACCTTCATAAAAGAGCTTATACTGAAACTGCAGAAATTATTTCAAAAAAATGAGAAGGAAGAAATCTTGCCCAACATGTTTTATGAAGGAAACATCACCCTGATACCAAAACCAGGAAAAGACCTAACTAAAAAGGAGAACTACAGACCAATTTCACTATTGAATATAGAAGCAAAAATTCTCAGTAAAATCCTAGCCAATAGATTGCAGGTTAATTTTTAAAAAGTCATACATCACGATCAAGTAGGATTCATCCCAGGGATGCAAGGCTGGTTTAACATATGCAAATCCATAAACATAATTCAGCATGTCAACGGGAGCAAAAACAAAGACCATATGATCCTTTCAATAGATGCAGAAAAAACATTTGATACAATTCAACATCCTTCCCTAATTATAATGCTGAAGATTGTAAGCATAGGTGGCACATTACTTAAACTGATTGAAGCCATCTATGACAAAACCACAGCTAATATTATACTGAATGGAATAAAACTGAAAGCTTTTCCACTCAGGACTGGAACAAGACAAGGGTGTCCTTTATCACCACTACTATTCAACATAGTGCTGGAAGTTCTAGCCAATATAATCAGGTAAGAGAAAGAAATTGGGTCAGAGGAAGTGAAACTCTCCCTCTGCTAATGGTATGATCTTATGCTTAGAGAACCCCAAAGACTCAACCACAAGACTCGTAGAAGTGATCAAAAATACAATAACATTTCAGGATATAAAATCAATGTCCACAAATTACTAGTCTTTGTATATGCCAATAACAGCTATGATGAGAAGGAAATCACGGACACAGGACCCTTCTCAGTAGCTTGAAATACCTAGGAAAACATCTCACAAAAGAGGTAAAGGACTATTATAAAGCACTCATGTTTGGGAAGAATCAACATTGTTAAAATGTCTGTATTTCCCAAAGCAATCTACAAATTCAATGCTATCCCTATTGAAATATCAACATTATAGTTTCAAGCTTGGAAAAAAAAATTCTTCATTTTGTGTGGAACCAGAAAAAAACCCTTATAACCAAGGCAATTCTTAGTAATAAAAACAAAGCCAGGGACATCTGCCTACCAGACTTTAGTTTGTACTAAAAGGCCATAGTGATCAAAAAAAGCATGATGTTGGCACAAAAATAGAGACATGGACATTTAGAACTGAATAGAAAACCGGGAGATGAAACAAACATCTTACAGCCACCTAATCTTTGATAAACCAAACAAAAACATACACTGGCGAAAGAATCCCTATTCAATAAATGGTGCTGGGAGAACTGGATATCCACATGCAAAAGACTGAAACTGGACCCACACCTTTCTCCATGCAAAAAAATTGATTCAAGATGGATAAAAGACCTCAATCTAAAGCACAAAACAAAATCCTCAAAGAAAGTATGGGGAAAACACTGGAAGCTATTGGCCTGGGGAAAGACTTCATGAGGAAGACTTCCATGGCAATTGCAACAACAATAAAAATAAACAAATAAGAGTCAATTAAACTGACAAGCTTCTATACAGCTAAGGAGCCAACAACCAAAGCAAATAGACAATGTACACATTGGGAAAGGATATTTGCATATTTTGAATCAGACAAAAGCTTGGTAACTATGATCTATAGAGAATTCAAATTAGTCAATGTAAAAGAGCCAACAATCCCTTATATCACTGGGCTAGAGACGTGAATGGAACCTTCTCTACATAAGACAGACTAATGGCTAACAAACATGAAAAAATGTTGAGCATCCCTAATTATTAGAGAAATGCAAATCAAAACCACCTTGGGATATCGTCTAAACCCAGTGAGAATGGCCCACATTACAAAGTCTCAAAACTGCAGATGCTGGCATGGATGTGGAGAGAAGGGGGCACTTTTACACTCTTGGTTTTACTACAAATTAATGCATCCATTTTGGAAGGCAGTATGGAGAACCCTAAAAGAACTCAAGCTAGACCTCCCATTTTATCCTGCAATCCTATTACTAGGCGTCTACCCAGAAGAAAAAAAAAATCCTATTATCATAAGGACACTTGCACTAGACCAAATTTATAGTTGCTAAATGTACAATTGCCAAAAAGTGGAAACATCCTGAATGCCCACCAACCCGGAATGGATCAACAAACCATGGTATATCCAGGGCTCCTCAAAATTTTTAAACAGGAGGCCAGTTCATTGTCCCTAAGACCATTGGAGGGTCACACTGTAGGCCCCAGGATAAGTCGGCTGCTAAGCAGGACAGGCAGCCATGGCAAAAAATATCTGGTGGGCTAGATTAATGTCCTCCACGAGCTGCAGTTTCAGGACACCTGATGTATAGCATGGAATACTATTCAGCCACTAAAAAAGATGACGACGTTACTTCTTTTGTATTAACCTGGATGGAAATGGAACACATTATTCTTAGTGAAGTGCTGGGAGAATGGGGACAGAAAAGCCCATTCTTGACAAAGGTACAGCTTACAAACACCCTGCTGGGTCTATGGGAACTCTGAGGAGAATAATGGTCATAGAATAGGCTATGACAAGTCCTAATAAAAGATACATCTTATGGGGCTTTTCCTGCCCATTAAACCGGCAAAAGCATATAACCCTGTGGAGATTTAAGAAATGTCCAACCTAAGCCTATTTTCTGATGTGTTCTTATCAAGAAAGGATGCTAGGTGTTGTCAAAAGGCTTTTCTGTGTCAATTGAGAGAATCCAATGGTCTTTTGAAAATTTTATTTATGTGGTGAATAAAATTTATGGATTTACATTTATGGATTTATGTATTTACATTTATGGATGCAACCAACATTGTATACCTGGGATAAAACCTACTTGATTATGAGATATAACTTTTTTTAATGTGTCACTGTATTCTCCTTGCTAAGACTACATTGAATATTTTTGTATTTATATTCATTAATGATATTAGCCTATAGTTTTCTTCTTTGGGGATCCTTTCTTGGTTTTGGAATCAGGGTGATATTAACTTTGTAGAATGTGTTGGGGAGGATTCCTTCCTTCTCTATGTTTTAGAATAGATTATACAATACAGGTTTTAGTTCTTCTTTGAAGGTTTGGTGGAATTGTGGTGTGAAACCATCTAGTCTAAGGCTTTTATTATTGGGAATATCTTGTATAGTTGATGCAATTTCAGTGCTTAATATAGGTCTATTCAAAATTTCTAAATCTTTTTGGTCTAAATTAGGAAAGTGGTGTGATTCCAGGCATTCGTCTCTTTTCTCTACATTTTCATATTTCTGGGCATAAAGATTTTTGTAGTAATTGTGGAGGATTGCTGGTGTTACTATAATACATGTTGTTATTTACTCTTCATCTTTCCTGATTATAAAGTTATTAAAGATCTTACTTTTCTGTTTCTAGTTAGTCTGGCCAAAGATTTGTCAATTTTATTAATCTTTTCCAAGAATCAACTTCTTGTTTTGATAATTTTCCAAATTATATTATTCTTATGTTTTCAATTTTATTTGATTCTGCTCTAATTTTAGTTATTTATTTTCTTCTGGGTTTTGGGGTTGGATTGTTCATAATTTTCCAGTACCTTGAGATGGCCCATTAGGTTGTTGACTTGCTCTCTTTATGTTTTTTTGATGAAGGCATCTAATGCCATTAATTTTCAACTTAGGATTGACTTTGTGGTATCCCACAGATTCTGATAATTTGTGGCTTCATTATCACTTTGTTCAAGAAATCCATTGACTTTCTTCTTAATTTTGTCTTTGACACAGCTGTGATTCACCATGAAGTTATTTAGTTTTCATGACTTTTGGGGGTATGATGATTTGTGTTGCTATTGAGATCAACTTTTATTCTGTGATGGTCTGAGAAGATCCAAGAAATACTTCCTATTCTTTTGAATTTGTAGAGGTTAGGCATCTGTCCTAAAATATGGTAAATTTTGGAGGACAATCCATGGGCTGATGAGAATAATATGTATTTATTTTTCTTAGGGTAAAATGTTATGTATATATCTGTTAAGTCTCTTTGTTCTAAGGTCGTATTTAAGTCTATTATTTCTATGTTTAGTTTATGCTTGGAGTATCTGTCTGGTACTGTCAAAGGGGTGTTAAAATCTTCAGTGGTTATAATGCAGGAATATATCATATTGTTCAGATCATTTAGTGTTTGTTTTATAAACCAAGGATCATTCAGGTAGGATATGTAAATGTTAATTTTTGAAATCTCTTCATATTTTGTGCTTCCCATTACATGTATGTAGTGTCCATCCTTGTCTTTTCTTATTTTTATTTGTTTAAATTCATTTGTATCTGCAAATAAGTTTGTAACCCCTACTTTTTTTGTTCTGATTTCCATTTGCCTGGATTATTGTCATCTATCTCTTCTCCCTGAGTCTTGTTTTATCTTTAGAGGTTAGGTGTCTTTCTTGGATGCAATAGATATAAGGCCTGAACTTTTGTCTCCATTCACCCAGCCTGTGCCTCATTAGTGAAAAAGTCAAGCCATTCACACTATTGAGGGAATCGACAGGTATGGTGGATTTTTGGTTATGTCATTTGTCAGAGGTCCAGAGCTTATTTTTATCCCTTTTGCCATTTTGGAAAGTAGGCTGTGTTCTATAAGTTTTTCTGTGTGCTTACTTTGGTGGAGAACTATTGTGCTTATGAAGAATGGATTTGAGTACTTTCTGTAGAGCTGGTCTATTTATTGTGTTGCTATTGAGATCAACTTTTATTCTGGATTGCTGGTCTATGGCAAATTTCCTTAACATTTGCATATCAGTAATATATTTAATTTTTCTATCACAAATGGAACTTAGTTTAGTAAGATATAGGATCCTTGGCTGAATTGTTTTGTTTAAGAAAGTTAAAGGTTGGTGACCATCCTCTTCTGTCTTAAAAAGGTCCAGCTGCAAGATCTGCAGTCATCCTGATTTTTTTATCTTTAGGTAAAACTTTTTGATTGCCTGGCTGCTTGCAATATATTCTCCTTCATATTGACTTTGAAAAAGTTAATTACTGTGTGTCTACAAGATGTTTTGTTTGGATTGAGTCATGCTGGGGCTCTGAAACAATCTACTATCTGAATTTCTGTGTCTCTTGCAATGCTTGGAAATTATCCACCATGAATTCTTGGGCTAGAGCATCAGTTCCTTGAGGTCTATCCTCTTCTTCAGCAATCCCTGTAATTCTGATGTTTGATCTTTTGGAATAATCTCACAACTCTCTCAGGGAATGTTCTGTTTTTGTTCTTCTTTTTCCTACCTCTTTGAATGCTTGAGATAGTTCAAAAATCTTGCCTTCAATTTCTAAAATTCTTTCCCGTCCCTGTCCAACTCTATTACTGAGGGACTCTACTGTGTTTTGGAGCTTCTCAAATGCCTTTTGCAGTTCTTTAAGCTATGCTATATCTTTCTTTATGTCTATATCCTTGGTGAAATTGTCTTTAAATTCATAAATATCTTGAGACAACTTTTGGACTTTCTTTTTGAATTTCTGTTCACATCTTCTGAATTTCAGTCATCTAATTTGCCATCCATATTCTGAATTCTATTTCTGACATTTCAGCAATTTATGGATGTTGTTTTCTCCTGTATCTCTCTTGTAATCTTTTGAGAGATTCAATGTTCTCTGATTTTTCATGTTGCTAGTATTCTGCAGTCTCCTCCCCACGAGTATCTTCAGCTTTGTCTGTGAATAGTTATTGAAAGATAATCTAATTGTGGACCCTTTCAAAACACTGTACCAACATATTTGGAAATTAAAACTCACTGGGTTTGGCAGTGCCTGTGGCTCAGTGGGTAGGGCACCGGCCCCATATACCAAGGGTGGCAGGTTTGAACCCGGCCCCAGCCAAAATGCAACAAAAAAATAGCTGGGTGTTGTGGCAGACACCTGTAGTCCCAGCTATTTGGGAAACTGAAGCACGAGAATTGCCTAAACCCAAGAGTTTGAGGTTTCTGTGAGGTGTGATGCCATGGCACTCTACCAAGAGCAACACAGTAAGACTGTCTCAAAAAACAAAAAACAAACAACACCCTTCCCCCCAAAAAAACCAAAACGGGTTAGGCAGCATCCTCAGCTCAGTGAGTAGGGCTCTGGCTACATATACCAAGGCTGGTGGGTTCAAGCTTGTTGGGCTGGCTAAACAACAACGGCAACTGCAGCCAAAAAAAAATATCCAGGCATTGTGGTGGGCACCTGTAGTCTCAGCTACCTAGGAGGTTGAGGCAAGAGAATAATTTAAGCCCAAGAGTTTGAGGTCGCTGTGAGCTGTGATGCCATGGCCCTCTACTGAGGCTGACATAGTGAGACTCTGTCTCAAAAAAAAAAAAAAAAAAAACCTTACTGGAGTTTTTAGACTGTAGCAAAAGGACCCAGGAACTGGGGCTAAGCACCTCTTCTCCAATGAATTGAAGCTTGTGCTTGTAAGTCATTCCCCTACATCCTCTCAGCCTCTTAAAACTTCCTTTCATGGCTGTAGTCACAGTCTCTGTAGCCAGCTTGATGAGATAGCACCTGTCTCTGACCTGGTGTAAGCCTAACATCTTGAAATCTTAAGGAGTCACAGTATTTTGCTGGAACCTCTGCTGGACAGAGATATACATACCTTCAGCACCACCCGCCATCTTCAATAGTGGGAGGGGGAAATCTACCTGTCACTGCTCCATACCCCCTCCACCACTCAAACAAAATTAAAGAAGTTTTGAGACCTGGTGGCTCTGTCCCATGGGATGAGATTGTGGTCCTTTTTCCCTGCTCTTTCATAGAAAGCCCACTGAGGGCCTCCTGGTAGGGGGAGTGGTTCCCGTCTGTTTGACAACAGGCACCTTCTGCCTAGTTACTCTGTAGTTGCTCTCTTTTGTCTTTGTTTTTTAGCCTCACAGCTTGTCTCACTGGGGATGGTGTGGACCTTGCTTTTTTCTCCTGTGCTCAACTCCCCTGTCCAAGTCCCCTTCAGTCCAACATCTCTGCCTCTGGACGTGAGCATCTAGTGAAAGCAGCCTCTAGTAATCTATATTCCGAGAATCACTCCTTTATAAGTTGTAATTATATAAACCAATGAAAGTTTATCTGTAATTATTTATTGATTTAGTCTATTGATCAAGATTTTTTTTTTTTGCAGTTTTTGGCCGGGGTTGGGTTTGAACCCGCCACCTCCAGTATATGGGGCTATTGCCATACTCCTTTAGCCATAGGTGCCACCTATATTGATTAGTTTTTATATGTTTAAGTGACCTTGAATTTTGTTATAAATCTTATTTAGTAAGATATACTGTGTTTTGCTGTGTATGATGCAACATTTTTGCCCAAAAATTTAAGGGAAAAATAAGGACATTCATTTTACATGTGTAATATGGCTCAGAAGTGAGGGAGCTCAGCAGGCCTTCCAGGGTTTCTGTGCCATCCCACCTGGCTCTGTGGAGTGCACAGGGTACTGTTCCTGGAGGAACTGAGTTCAAATGCAGGCAGTTGAGAACAGCCTCCAATGAGCATGGAAAACAGGCAAGGGGGTTGTAGTGGGGCTGGTGAGGTGTGTTTTGTGTCCTAGGATGTGATAAATTTTGCAGACTTTTCCATGGAGCGATAACAATGTATATTCTTTATCTTTGGGATGGAGTATTCTGTATACATCTATCAAGCACAGTTATTCTAGGGTCTCATTTAAGTCCCTTATATCTTTTCTTTAATTTCTATTTAGAGGCTCTGTCCATCTTTGTAAGAGGAGTGTTAAAGCCTCCAGTGATTATGGTATTATACAATATTGTGTTGCTCAGACTAAGGTCTGTTTCAAGAATTGGAGAGCATTTAAATTGGGTGCATAAATATTAAGAATTGAAACATGTTCTTGTTTTATTTTTCCCTTGACCAAGATAAAGTGACCATCTTTGTCTTTTTTGACTATAGTTGGTTTAAATCCACATGTATCTGAAAATAAGATTGCAACTCCTCTTTTCTTCTGAATTCCGTTTTCCTGAAAAATTGTCTTCTAACCCTTAACTCAGAGTTTTAATTTGTCTTTTGAAGCTAGGTGTGTTTCCTGCAGACAGAAAATGAATTGCTTGTGTTTTTTAATCCAGTCAGCCAATCTATGCCCCTTCAGTGGGGAATTCAAGCCATTAACATTTATTGAGATAATTGGTAAGTGTGGTAGTGTTCTATTCATTTCATTTTGTGACAGGCCATTGCTTAGTTTTATCTCTTGTATCAATGTGGAAGTTAGGTTCTGTTCTTTAATTTCTGAGTGCTTAGTTTTCTATTGACCCATTGTGATCATCAATGTGTAGAACAGGTTGAATGAAGTATTTCCTGTAGAGCTGGTCTTGTTGTGGCGAATTTCTGCAATGTTTGTAGATCAGTAAATGATTTGATTTCTCCATCAATTTTAAAGCTTAGATTAGCAGGATATAGAATTCTGGGCTGGAAATTGTTCTGTTTAAGTAGATTAAAGGTAGATGACCATTGTCTTTTGTCTTGGAAAAGTTCATTAGAGAAGTCTGCAGTTACCCTGATGGATTTCCTCTGTAGGTCAACTAGTGCTTACTCCTGGCAGCTTGCAGAATCTTTTCTTTTGTCTTGACTTTGGACAGGTTCATCGAAATGTGTCTTGCTGAAGCTCTGTTAGAGTTAAGGTGACCTGGGGTCCAATATCTCTCTGAAAGGAGTGTGTCAGAATCTTTGGTGATATTTGGGAAATTTTCACTTATAACATTCTCTAGTATGGCTTCCATTCTCCTGGGGCATTCTTCTTCCCCTTCTGTTTGGTCACTTCATAAAGTCCCGTAATTATTTCAGTGAATGTTCTGTTTTCTTTCTCTTCTTTTCTGCCTGTTTAACTATCTGAGTTATCTCAAGAGTTTTGTCCTCTACCTCTGAGATTCTTCTGCATGGTCTAATCTATTGTTAATACTTTCTATTGCATCTTTAAGTTCCCTAATTGACTGCTTCAATTCCTTCAGCTCTGCTATATCCTTTCTGTATTCTTCATATCATTAATCTCTTATTTGACTGTTTTTGGGTTTCCTTTTGGTTATTTTCCACTTTATCAGCACTTTCATTAATTGTTTCCATCATTTCCTTCATTATTTTCATCATCTGGATTCTAAATTCCTTTTCTATCATTTATTTCTCAGTAGAATCCTCTGTGGTAGCTACCTCTTGGGCCCTTGGAGGGGTTGCTCTGGACTGGTTTTTCATGTTGCCATGATTTTTCTGCTGATACTTCCTCATGAGTGACTTCTTTTGTCTGTTTCCTTGCCCTAATTTTCCTTTCACTTCCCCTAGCTCTTTAAGTTACCATCCTGTGGACTAGAGATTCAGTGAGTCCTGTTGATACAGGACCAGAAGGATGAGAAGATTGCAGAGGAAGAAGGGAAAAAAGAAAGAAAAAAAAAAGAAAAGAACAAAGAGAAAGAAGGGGGAGTGGGTAAAAGGGAATATGAAGGAGACACAGTAAGAGGGAGACAAGAACAGTATAAGTGTACAGTAGGGTACTTTGACCCAATCTTAAAAAACCCCAACCTCTAGGGGTGCTGGGTAGCATGGTTCCTTTGATGTCAGCAGCTCTTTGCTAGCCTGTTTGAACACAGTACCCCACATCCACCAAGTAGGGAGGAAAGACAAAACTGCTACCAATCAAACCCAAAATAAGCAAAGAGAAATATTTATGGGACAAAATTGGTGAAAAAAAACAAATAATAGGGGTAGAAACACTAGCAAAATGAAGTTCTACTTGGTAAAAAAAAAGGCAACAATAGAAAATTATATTTAAACTAGAAAAATGAAGAAGAAAAAGAAGGAAAAAAAGGAAAAAAATAATCTATAGGGCAAATGTTGAAATTAAAAAACAAAAACCAGGGGGGCGGAGGCAAGATGGCCAACTGGAGACAGCTTTCCACAGAGGTTCCTGTCCAGAAGGAGAGTTAAAGGACAGAAGTTTAGGAAATCAGCTAAATAAAAATATATAAAACTGTGTGTATTTTCTACCTGCAATTCTGAAATCCCACCACTCCTCTCCAGTCTCACCCTAAGGACTGGAAGCCTGTTCCCCATGGAGTTAAGATTTTTGGGTATTTTCTTGAGAGGTGTGGACAGGGTGTGTGCTAGGTCTGTGATGATTCTGTGGAATGGGGATAAGGAGAAAACGGTGGACTAAAGGAACCATAGGGGGAACGCAGTTACCCACCCCCCAGCACAGAACAGCAGCAGCATCAGCAGGAACAATAAGGGTTACAGTCCTGGGGATAATTTGGACAATCCCTGTCTCTTTGGGGAACCAGAGAGAGCCAGGCATCTTCTCTGGTGGCATACACTGGTGGAATAGATCTGGGAAGGTAAGACAGATCCCATAAGCAAAGGTTATGCCTGAGGTGGTACTAGTAGGGACAGAGAATTGAAGACCCTTGCACAGAGACAGCATACACCCAGGGCGGGTCTGTTCCAGGACTGTTTAGTGAGCCTAAGAAACACCTGGCCCTCAGGGGTTCATAGCTAAGACAAACGCAAGTAGGAAACTGAAAGCTGAGTGTAAGCTCTAACCAGACCCACCCGAATCCAGACTGTAGGGGAAACAGAAACAATAGCTCCAGGAAGCGACACAGTCACAGTTTCTGTGAACTCAAACAGTGCCAGGTCTGAAGGGGAATATTTCTTGGACAGAATCACAAATTCTGTGAAAATATATGTGTCAGCAACATCAATCAGGGATAGGGCTAGAACTGAGTGTACCACCCCAGCTTCCATTAACCACCCAAGGTTTTCAGGCTTTGGCTTTCCCTGCTGGATGGTGGCAGAGTGTGGAGGCCTGCCCAAGAAGATGTAAGATCTCTGTGACTCAGGCAGGCTCAAAGCCCTGGAGCATCTGCTCATTGGAGGGAACTGGGTCATAGGCCTTCGGGGTTGCCAGTGACTGGGTGTGATAGAGGTGCAAGGTGGGGAAGGAGGCATCAACCTTCCCAGACTAATTCATTTGCTTGGGGGGGGCCTTCTGACTCCACGGAGCACAAGAACACATAATACTTGAGCTGCCAACATACCCCTGATATCTAGTTTTCATAGACCTTTTGAACTCCCTCACTTGAGACTGGGTACTGACTGGGACAACTGATTTGAATCTCTCAAACTGGACCAGTCACCTGAGAACTACCCAAAGTGGTACCTTGGGTGTTTTGTGGGAAGGTTTTATTGTGCCCGAAAATTCTCCCAAGTGAATCCCAACAGACAGTCCGAGACACACTCCGATGTAAAAAGCAAGAGGTGAGATTTATTCAGACCCAGGTCTGGACTCTCCTCGCATGCAAGCCTAGGTCGAGAGAGCCTCGAACCCGGGGTGGAGGAAGTTTTTATGGGGTACAGAAAGTAAGAGGGGTAGGGTCGGATATGAGTACACTTTTCATTGGTGGTTGGTGATTTCATTAGTAAAGGAGGATTTGGATTGGTACAGGTAAGGGGTGGAAGAAGGCAGCAGGGAGTGGCTCTGCAGGATTTACTGGCAGAGGTTGGGGCGGAGGGGCTAGGAATGGAGTTTATGTAGTAAACAGCTAGGAATGGGGCTTGTGTAGTAAACAGCTAGGAGTGGGGCTTGTGCAGTAAACAACAAAACGGAGCTAATCTGGCGCTCTCAGTTTGATTTTCTTTTTCCCCGTTGTTGCCCATAGTGGGTGGGCTGGCATAATTACTGGTAATTCTCCACAGCTGAGACTTCAACCCACAGTAACTAATTCACTAGGGTAGGACAGAGACCAGCTCAAAAACAAGACAGAGCCACTTATCTCCACTACACCAAGTAAGTCCCCAGTATCCCAGGGTGTAGCACTACACAGGTCCTTTTCAAAGTTTTAAGGAAAAAGGTACAGACACCAGTCCCAGATCTTGGGTAAAGGGCTGGTTAATCACTACTCCCAGAGTCTCCCCAACCGAACATTACCTTATGTGTTCATCTAGCAAAACAGTGTAAAATAATCATGGGGTAGAATCAGTGGAAAACCTCTGGTAGTGAATAACCAGAGTAGATCAACTCCCCCAAAGAGCTATACACCAGACACAACTGGAGATCCCATTCATTGACAAATGGCTGAGATGTGAAAAATCAAATTCAGAGTTTGGATTATAAATAAGATTAATAGAATGGAGATAAAGTTAGAATTAGAAATTCAAAGAGTAATGTAAAAGTTGTCTCAGGAATTCAATGAATTTAAAGACAAAATCACCCAAGATACTGACATACTGAGACAAGAATTTGCAGTCCTCAAAGATCTGAGAAATACAATAGAATCCCTCAGTAACAGAATGGAGCAAGCCTAAGAAAGGACTTCTGATATTGAAGACAAAGCTTTTGAATGCTCCCAAGCACTCAAAGGAGAAGAGAAATGGAGAGTAAAAATGGAGCATTCTCTCAGAGAGCTTTAGGATAATTCAAGGAAAACTAAAATTCACCTTATAAGAATGCCTGAAGTCGACCCAAATTGCTTCACAAAGCACAGAGGCCTTTTTCATGAAATTTTGAAGTAGAACTTTCCAGACATGCCAAGAGATTTTGAAATGCAGGTAGCAGAAAGTTTTAGAACCCTAGCATGGCTCAACCAGAATAAGACAAGCCCCAGACACATCATAATTATCTTTTTTTTTTTTTTCTTTTTGATTGATTCGTAACTATGTACATTAATGCACTTCTGGGGTACAGTGTGGTGTTTTCACACAAAATCCGAAACACTTCCATCAAACTGGTTAACATAGCCTTCATGTCATTTTCTTAGTTATTGTGTTAAAATGTTCATTTTCTACTCTTAGAAAGATTCACTTGTACCCTTGTAAGATAAACAACAGAAGTGATCCCTCCAATCCCCCTTGCTCCACCC
>CAUYQV010072746.1:0-32989 GCA_963574575.1 Galagoides demidoff
CAAAGGTGCCCGCCATAACACCTGGCCATTTTTTGGTTGCAGCCATCATTGTTGTTTGGCGGGCCCGGGCTGGGGATTCAAACCCGCCACCTTAGGTGTACGTGGCTGGCACCTTAGCCGATTGAGCCACAGGCGCCGAGCCTGGGCATTAGATCTTTAGGTTCTCCTCAAGAGCACACAACCTAGGTCTCTGCTATGCAGAGTCTATCATAGGGTTGTGCACCCATAAGAATCTACCGCTGCTGCTGCTGTGACAGGAGGCCATGTGAGCGATGGAGCCACTGTAAATACAGGTGAAGGTTCACTCATTCACCTGCGGGGCAGCTTGCTTCCTAACAGGCCGTGGACTGGTGCTGGTTCACAGCTCGGGAGTTGGAGACTACAGGGATAGGGGACGTACTGGGACTCTTGGAGGGATATGATGGTGGGAAAGGACAAAGGGGTTAAATGCAGGAGAGAAGGAAATGACCTGGCAACTCCTGAGCAGAGCAGGGCGCCAGCAAGCAGCTTCCAACATCACGGGGAGGATGTGGCATCGTAACTTGGCTAATCCCCTTGCTCCATGCATGGACTCAAATCTCCAATCCCACCTTCTCAGGGAGGCCCAACATGATGTGTGAGCAGCCTCCTCTGAGAAGCAGGTGGCAAGATGGAATTCAATGGTCAAGGGTTTCTTAGGAGCAGCCCCAGGAGAGAGAATGAGGCAGGCGCAGGGAGTGGTATCATCAGGGGAAGGCTGGGAGGGGGACTCTAGTCTGCAGGTGGCTCTGAGAAAGCTTAGCTAGGCCCTGGGGCACCCTCCAGCTAAAGCAGCCTGTCAGAGGAGCCCTGGCTTTCCCCGGGACCAGCCTGACTCACAGCCCTGCCACGCTGTTAGCACCTGTGTAAGGCTTGTCCTGGAGGCAGGTGGATTTCAGAGCGGAGGTGGGTCTGAGATGTGCATTTCACAGTTGCCTGCCTACTCTACTTAACTCTACAACCTGCTGCGTCCTCCCCGCCCTGTCCTAGTACCCTGATGAATTATCACCTTTTAACATGCCATATGATTTACTTATTGTTTATTGTTCATTTTGTCTCCCCAGCCACAACATCCATTAAGTCAGGAGTGTTTATCAATTTTGTTCACTGGTGTATCCCAAAAGCAAGTGACAATGCTTGGCCCATAATAGGTGGTCAATGAATATGTGTTAATTAATTGAACTGAGTTAACAGAGTTGCAGAATCAGGAAGGGGGACTGGTTTGGGAGGAAGTTGTACGAAGCCAAAGAGAAAAGTTCTGTGACCTTTTCAAGGGCATGCTTTACAAAGCTGAGTTGGGCTTCCTGGGACCCAGATCGTCCCGCATGTTGGCCTCGGCCTCCATAAATTCAGGTTGCCTTTGCCTGAGGCAGAGAGACCTGACCTAAGGTGTCCTTCCTCATACGAGGGTGGAAGATGGGAGCTTGAATGTTGTTCTTGTTGGGAAGGAGTCATTTGTCAGTGGGATCAGGTCAATGCATGTGGCTTTTTGCACCAGAAAACAACTTTTCTCTGAAAGAGCCCATGAAGATTAATTAGCATCTGTGCTCCTGACCAAGAGCAGGACTCCTGAAGTGGCACAAAGATGGCACTGTGCTCGGGAAAGGAACAGGAGCCTGCTCCTCCTCTGCCTGTGAGGCTGAGCCCTGCGTGGGCTCAGCGGATGTGGCTTCCCCTCTCCCCTGGGCCTTCCAGCCCCCTTCCTGCTATCACCCCACTGTGTTGTTGCTGCTGACCTGCGGCCAGGCCCCCGGGGTGAGTGTTGAGTCCGATGCTCCTCTGGGTCACTCTGTCGGTGTTGTCCCTGGCACCGTGCTCCTGGCTGCCCAAATGGTTGGAAGAGGGCTGCTTCCAGACTTGGCTCCCTCCATGGAAATTCTGGGCTGCTTCTTACCACCAGGCAGGCTGGCTGCCCGCTGGGCCTCCCAGCACCTTCCTGCCCAGGGAGCCCTCCTTCCCAGGGCCCAACCTCTGCCTTCACTTCCTCAGAGGCTGCAGTGGGAGTGGGTGTCCACACACTCCTCATCTAGGCTCGTAAATTGGGTCTGAAGATAGAAACCATCTGGGGAGTCAAGGAGACCAGCCCTTGGAGGTCCACCCAATAAACTGGCCACCCCCAGCTTAAGAAAAGTCAGGGCCAGAATAACCAAACAAACCTTCTAGAGCTTTGGACAGGATTCTGTTTGTAAAAATGGAGAACTTTTTCCAACTTACACTAAGGCCTTCCAGAAGCTGGCCTCTAACCCCAGGCCTGTATCTCCTTCCATGCCACCATTTGAGCCCCCAGCACGTCCCAAGCACAGTGCTGGTGGGCGCCCAGTGAGTGGTTGTCAAATGACCACACTCTTTCCAGGGGGACGGTGCTTTCCATCTCCCTAAACTCCAGGTCCTGCCTCCCGCTCTGGGAAGATTTCTTGGAATCCTTTGTCTCCTGGGAATTGCCCCACACTCTGAAGCCTAGAGGCAGACGTCTGGGCCCCCGTCTGACACACAGCCTGTATTCTTCTCATTCACTTTTTCCACGTGCTGAGTTAGGAATTACCAGTGCCACAGAGCAAAACGTCCCCCAGCTCCCATCCTCAGGGAAGTCCTCACGATATGCTGAGCGTGATGGCTAATTTTATCTATCAACTTGGCTGGGCCACAGCGCCCAGCTATGTGGCCAAAAATTATTCTGGATGTTTCTGCAAGGGTGTTTTTGCAAAAAATTAACATTTATATCAGTGGACTTTGGGTAAAGCAGATGCCTTTATGATGTGGGTGGACCTCACCCAGTCAACTGAGAGCTTGACGGGAACAAAGACCGACCTCCTCTGAACAGAAAGGAATCCTGCCAGCAGATGGCCGTCAGATTTGATTCTTGGCTCTTCTGCTTGTCCACCCTGCAGATTTTGGACCTGCCAGCCTCTACACTGTGTGAGCCAAGCCTTAAATTAAATCTCATTCTCTCTCTCCATAATACACACACACACACACACACATACACACTGTAAATGTATGTATAGATTTATAAAATAAAATAAATCTCCCTTTCTTGATATAGAGTTATTTTATTTTATTTACATATACTTACTTTATTTTTATAAACACACACACCCTGCTGCGGACATCTGACTAATACAATGAGGGAGCCAGGTCAGCTCATGGAGATGGTACAATGTGAATCGTGAAGGATTGTAGCACAGAACCTCTAGCCCAGCCAGGCCAGGGGGTGCCTCACCATCTTACCTGGGTATGAACTGCTTCCAGGCAGGGGGTCTCTTTGCTCCCCCGAGGGCACTACATGGAGCCCCATAATGCTGTTGCCATGTTTACTGATGATGGCTGCCAAGTTGTTTTGTCTATGTTATTTCCTACCCTGCCCTAGACAGTCGTGGGAGGCGGCTAGCCTGCCTGTTGTCATCATTTGAATCTGCTGAGTGCATGTGACCCTCTGAGCTGGTCCTCCTCACTGCAGCAGGGCGACTCAGATGCCCTTACTCAACTCCTCAGCGAGAGGCCGAGGATCCCAGTGAGACCATCCATCCAAGTGTGAAACCTCTTCCTCTTCTCACCCAAGTGGAGTTAAGGCCCCCCTTTGAAACTGCTCTGTGGCTCTCTGACCCGAATCCGAGCAACCATGGGCTGAGGCAACATCAGCAAATGAATGTTCTCCAGCTCGCATTCCTTAGATCCGAGAGTTGACCTGGCTTCAGATCAAGATTGGTATCTTCGGCCCATCCCTTTGATCGCTACCCTACCACCTCAGGTCCACTGGAGCTGGTTTCAGGCCTTGCAGCTGAAGAATCTCATCTACTTTTCTTTATGAACAGAGAATGGACATAGTACAAGTGGATCAGGGGAGGTGACCCTCACATATGCCAAATGCTCCTCTGGGCCAGGCAGTGTGCTGAGTCTTGCATTTCACAGATTTCATTCATTTCCCTAATACACACGCACATTTTAAATATTATGAATTGGCATGATTTTAACCCAGCTGTCAGTCACACAGCTAGATACAGGTTTAACTGCCTGTGGGTGAGCATCGGCACTGGATAGAAGTCCCAGACATGCCAGAGGAGCACCCTCATAAGAGAAAAGCTCGCCACCACCAGGATGGGGGAGCTGTGTGTCAGGCAGGCACGAAGGACAATGTGCGTAGGAAAACACGGGCAACTCTTAGTTAAAAGTATGACTGATGACCACAGTAGCTCACGCTTGTGATCACAGTGACTTGGGAAAGCACCTGAATCCAGGAAGGCGAGGCTGCTGTGAGCTATGATGATGCTACTGCAACTGTACTCCAGCCTGGGCAACAGAGCAAGACCCTGGTCTCAAAAAAAAAAAAAAAATAGATGTTTCAGAAGAACAGGGCTCCTATTGAAAATGAGGTTAGGGAGTACCTTAGCCAATTGAACTCACTTGTATTTCTCATTTCATCAAAATACAAGATGTATGTGATTAAAAAAAACAACAACAAAAAAAAACTGTGTCCAAATAAGTCTAAAGGAGTTCTCTTAGTAAGTAAAAAATACATGTTTTAAAGCCAGGGGTTGGCAATTTTTTTCTATGAAGGGCCAGAGAGGAAATATTTCAGCTTTTGTGGGTCAGACGGTCTCTGCGGCAGCTACTCAGCTCTGCCGTAGATGATGCGTAAAAGAGCGAGCACAACTATTTCCACGCAGCTTTCTTTGTGGTCACTGAAGTGAGAATTTCACATAATTTTCATATGTCGTGAAATATTATTGTTGTATTGGGTTTGGGGGAGCCACGTACAAACACAAAAGCCACTCTCAGCTTATAAACCATACGAAACTCAACAGTAGGCTAATAGTTTGCTAACCCTATCCTAATGGTAAGAAAATGTGTCCAGGTCTGTTTGATTGTGGTTTTTCTTTCTTAGTTCAATAATGGTGAACCTTAGAGTCAATGAAATAAGCTTTACAGCAATCCTGTCAAGTAGGCGACAGTCCCAGATGATGACATCAAGACAGAGGGGTTTTGTTGCCCAAGATCAAACAGTAGGTCAAGATAAGGTTCAACTCTAGGCCTGGGTACGTTGCTAATAAAAGCAAAAATGCCTCTTTGGAAGGTGGCAGATCAGGGACAATAATTGACATTACAGTTTGCAGGTAAAACCTAGAAAGGATCCGGTGATTGCAGCTGCCTTCCACTTGAACTTGTTCTATATACACAGAAGAATGTAGGAATTTAAGTGTAGATGTTGGGGTGACCATCACATAATTGACCAAGGGAGTCAGTTCTAAATGGGCATTGACTGATGGCTTGCATGCATGACTAAATATTTTATTTTATTTTATTTTATTTTATTTTATTTTATTTTATTTTATTTTTTTTGAGACGGAGCCTCAAGCTATCCCCCTGGGTAGAGTGCCATGGCATCACAGCTCATAGCAACCTCCAACTCCTGGGCTCAAGCGAGTCTCCTGCCTCCACCTCCCAAGTAGCTGAGACCACAGGCGCCCGCCACAACGCCCGGCCATTTTTTGGTTGCAGCCATCATTATTGTTTGGCGGGCCCGGGCTGGGGATTCGAACCTGCCACCTTAGGTGTAAGTGGCTGGCGCCTTAGCCGATTGAGCCACAGGCGTCCAGCCAGATTGCTCAGGTGTCTCAAACTCAACACATTAAAAATTCATTTCTGGCTCAGCGCCTGTGGCTCAAGTAGCTAAGGTGCCAGCCACATACACCCGCCAGCTCAGGTGTATGTGGCTGATGTCTTAGCTGGTGGTGGGTTCGAATCCAGCCCAGGCCCACCAAACAACAATGACAGCTGCAACCAAAAAAATGGCTGGGTGTTGTAGTGGCTGCCTCTGGTCCCAGCTACTTGGGAGGCTGAGTCAGGAGACTCGCTTGAGCCCAGGAGTTGGAGGTTGCTGTGAGTTGTGATGCCACAGTACTCTACCCAAGGGGATAGCTTGAGGCTCTGTCTCAAAAAAAAAATTCATTTCTGGCACCCATAGCACAGTGGTTACAGCACCGACCACATGCACTGAGGCTGATGGGTTCAAGCCCGGCCTGGGCCAGCTAAACAACAATGACAACTGCAACAAAAAATAGCTGGGTGTTGTGGCAGACGCCTGTGGTCCCAGGTACTTGGGAGGCTGAGGCTAGAGAATCACTTAAGTTCAAGAGTCTGAAGTTGCTGTGAACTGCGACATCATAGCCCTCTACTGAGGGCGACCATAGTGAGGCTCTGTCTCAAAAAAAAAAAAAATTCATTTCTAAACAAGACAATCTAAAGAAGAAGTTCAAATTGCCGAAAAAAAAAAAAAACATGAAAATCTACTCAACCTTACCTAATAATCAGGGAAATTCAAATTGGTTTATGCAATATTTCTCACAAAGACTGGCCAAAATTAATGAGAATGATAACACTTAGTGTTGATGAAAATTCAAGGAAACAGGAAGTCTTATACACTGTTGCAGAAGTATGATCTGCTGTAATCTTTTAGGAAAGCAATCTGGCAGTATTTATTAAAATATAAAATACACATATGTCCCTTATTTGCCAAGGAAATGCCCACACAGATCCATAAGAGTGCTTGTATGAGGATGCTCATCACATTGTTGTTTGTGGTAACAGGAAATTAGAGGTAATCTGGTTGCCCATCACTGGAGAAATGGATGGGGAATATGAGGTAGATGTACACCCTGGAGTACTATTCAGCAGTTAGAAGGAATGAATTAGATACATATGTAGCAACAAGAATGGCTTTTTTTTTTTTTGAGACAGAGCCTCAAGCTGTCCACCTGGGTAGAGTGCCATGGCATCATAGCTCACAGCAACCTCCAACTCCTGGGCTCAAGTGAGTCCTGCCTCAGCCTCCCAAGTAGCTGGGACCACAGGTGTCCACCACAATGCCCAGCTATTTTTTGGTTGCTTCTGTCATTGTTGTTTGGTGGGTCCAGGCTGGATTCGAACCCACCACCTTAGGTGTATGTGGCTGGCTCCTTAGCCACTTGAGCCACAGGCGCGGAGCCAAGAATGGCTTTTACAAAAGAGTACCATGTGAAAAAAAGAAACATTGACATGTCTAACACAATTTTTGTAAATTAAAACACACACACAAAAATAACAAATTGCATTTTTAAGAATACCTTCATATAAAATGATGTACATTAAGGACTGGTTCCCTACGGGGTGGAGAGGGCATGGGAATGGGGAGTGGGGTTAAACAAGAATATATAAAGGAGATTAAATAAGGGAATAACTTAGTATGAATCAATAATAATACACTATAGTCTGAGGACTATGATTAACCCAATCTGCATCACTGAGAAACCCACCAAATTAATAACATTCTCTTTGACACTATAGTCTGTTTCCAGTATTTTTGCCATAACAATAATGCTGCAATAAATATTCTTGATATGTTTATCTTTATATTGGTGATTATATTTCTTTCTTTCTTTTTTTTTTTTTTTTTTGAGACACAGTCTCACTCTATCACCCTGGATAGAGTGCCATGGCTTATAGCAACTTCAGTCTCTTGGGCTTGAGTGATCCTCTTGCCTCAGCCTCCTGAGTACCTGGGACTACAGGCATGCTGCCACTACCTCCAGCTAGGTTTTCTATTTTTTTTTTCTTTAGCAGGCCCGGGCCAGGTTCAAACCCCACCACCCCCAGGCCACGGGGCCGGCACTCTAACCACTGGGCAATGGGTGTCCAGCCGAGTTTTTCTATTTTTTAGTAGAGACAGAGTCTCACTCTTGCTCAGGCTGGTCTCCAACTTCTGAGCTCAAGCTATTCATGCACCTTGGCCTCCCAGAGTGTTAGGATTACAGGCATGAGCCACTGAGCCCAGCCAGGTGATTATATTTCTACAGAGTATATTTTTAAACTATTGTATCTCATTGGGCACAGTGGCCTGCATTTGTAATTCTAGAATATTGGGAGGCCAAAATGGGAGTACCGCTTGAGGCCAAGAGTTGAAGACTAGCCTGAGCAACATAACAGCATTCCATCTCTACAAAAAAATTAAAAAATTAGACAGGCATGGTGGTACATGTTTGTAATCCCAACTAACTACTCAGGAGGCTAAGCCAGGAGGATAGCTTGAGCCTAGGAATTTGAGGTTGCAGTGAACTATAATTGAGCCACTATACTATAGCCCAGGTAACAGAATGATATCCTATGTCTAAAAATTAAAATAACAAAATAAATTGGGGTATCTCTATATATGGATTCATATGCAGAATGGTTTACAAAGAAATACATGCCAAGACACATCATAGCACAATAAAAGACAAAGAAAAAATCTCAAAGTCAGCCAAAGAGAAAAGATGCATCACTTATTTATAAGGGAACACCAATTTAAATGAGAGCAGATTTCTCATCTGAAACCATGTGGGCCAAAATGAAATGGCATGGCATTTTTCTTTAAAGTTTAAAGAGTTTCCACTGAGTGACATGGCATTTTTTAAGAGCAGAAAGAAAAGAACTGTCAGATTAGGGAAAGACATATACAAGATGAGCCTGGAACATCTCATAGTGCCAGAAAGTAAGGAACATCTCGTAGTGCCAGAAAGTAAGGAAATGCTCAAAAAAAAAAAAATGGTAGGGGTATGTGAAAGGGACATGGAAACCAACTAAAAGAGCTCTCAGTGGCCAAAGCTAGAACAATTTGAGCAATAAAATAAAGTACCATTGGTTTGGCTAGGCACAGTGGCTCATGCCTGTAATCCTAGCACTCTGGGAGGCCAAGGCAGGTGGATTGACCTGAGCTCAAAGATTTGAGACCAGCCTGAGCCAGAGCAAGACCTCATCTCTAAAAATAGCCGGGCATTGCGGCAGGCAACTGTAGTCCCAGCTACTTGGGAGGCTGAGGCAAGCGAATGCTTGAGCCCAAGAGTTGGAGGTTGCTATGAGCTGTGACACCATGGCACTCTACCAAAGGTGACAAAGTGAAACTCTGTCTCAAAAAAAAAAAAGTACCATTGGCTTATAACACAATATAAAAGTATATAATAAATACTTTATACTTTATAAAAGTATAAAATAAATATTAATGAGTAACTGATTGGTTGATTAAATGAATAGATGGATAAATAGTAGTGTCTTAGTCTGTTTCCTGCTGTTACAAGGGGATTTTTAAAAGTTTGTAGAAAATTAGAATTGAAAGTTAAAAAATACAAACTTTATTTCTCAATAGTCTCCACTCAAGGTCAAGACATGCTTTTTTTTTGTTTGTTTGTTTGTTTGAGACAGAGCCTCAAGCTGTCACTCTGGGTAGAGTGCTATGGCATCACAGCTCACAGCAACCTCCAACTCCTGGGCTCAAGTGATTCTCCTGCCTCCGCGTGCCAAGTAGCTGCGACCACAGGCATCCGCAACAACGCCCAGCTATTTTTTGGTTGCAGCCATCATTGTTGTTTGGTAGGCCGTGGCTGGATTCGAACCTACCAGCTCAGGTGTATGTGGCTGGCGCCTTAGCCGCTTGAGCCACAGGTGCAGAGCCTCAAGACATGTTTTTAAGCAGTAATAATAGCCATTTAGTCCAACCCTAAAGAGCTGAGGGCCCTAGGAATTTAAGCATGTCAATGTCAATGAAATCTTTTTTACATTATTAACTGAAGAAAATGTGTGCTCTTTAATAATTTTTTTTGCAGGTTTTTTTTTTTTGTTTGTTTGTTTTCTTGGCCAGGGCTGTGTTTGAACCTGCCACCTCCAGTATATGGGACCAACACCATACTCCTTGAGCCACAGGCACCGCCCTTTAATAATTTCTTTTAAGATTAGGAAATAAAAATAAGTCAGAGGACCTAAATCAAGGCTGTAAGGTGAATGCCTAATGATTTCCCACCAAAACTTTCACAAAATTGTCTTTGTTTAATGAGAATGAGAAGGAGCATTGTTGTGGCAAAGATCTCTCAATTGCTTTTCTGCTAACACTTTGGTTAACTTTCTCAAAATACTCTCACAATAAGCAAATATCATCTTTCTTCGACCTTCCAGAAAGTCAACAACCAAAATGCCTTGAGCATTCCTGAAAATTGTTGCCACGGCCTATGCTCTTAACTAGTCTGCTTTTGCTTTGACTAGACTACTTCCACTTCTTGGTAGCCATTACTTTGATTCTGCTTTATCTTTTTCTGTTGTTGTTGCAGCTGTCATTGTTGTTTTAGCTGGCATGGGCTGGGTTCCAACCGTCCAGCCTTGGTGTATGTGGCCAGCGCCCTACCCACTGAGCTACGGGTACCACCCAGATTCTGCTTTGTCTTTACTATTGTACTGGCAAAGCCATGTATTATCTCCTGTTACAGTTCTTCAAAGAAATGCTTCAGGATCTTAATCCTACTTCCACTTCTTTAAAATTTCCATTGAAAAGCTCTGCTCTTTTTGGCAACTAATCTGGGTGTAATGGTTTTAGCACCCATCAAGGTGAAAGTTAGGGGCGGTGCCTATGGCTCAAGGAGTAGGGCTCCATATGTCAGAGGTGGTGGGTTCAAACCCAGCCATGGCCAAAAAAAAAAAAAAAGGTGAAAGTTAGCTCAAATTTAATTTTTCAGTCAGAATTGTGTAAGCTGAACCAACTGAGATGTCCATGGTGTTGACTATTATTTCTTCTGTTAATCATTAGTTCTCTTCAATTAGAGCATTAGAAGATTAATGAGAGCAAAGAAGATTAATTTTTAATTCAAAATTGATGTGAATGGTCTGTCTCTGCAGGCTTCATCTTCAATGCTCTCTCATCCCTTTTTGAAACAAATAATCCATTTTAAACTGCTTATTTCTTTGGTGTATTGCTCCCATAAACTTTTCATGAAACAGCAATGATTTCACCATACTTCAACCCAAACTTCACCATAAAGTTGATGTTTGTTCTAGCTTTGATTTTAGCAGAATTTGTGATCCTCTGAGAGGAGCCTTTTTCAAACTGAATGTTTTGGCCTTCTTAGTGACATTATCATGGGAGTGGGTTAGTTACTTCAAGAGGGGGCTCCAGATAAGGTCATATTTAGATTTTTTTTTCTTTTTCTTTGTTTCTTTTTTTTGAGACAGTCTCACTATGTCACCTTGGTAGAGTGTCGTGGCGTCACAGGTCACAGCAACCTCCAACTCTTGGGCTTAAGCCTCCCAAGCAGCTGGTGCCCACCACAATGCCTGGATTTTTTTTTGGTTATAGTTGTCATTGTTATTTAGCAGGCCTGGGCTAGGTTTGAACCCACCAGCCCTGGTGTATGTGGCCAGTGCCCTAACCACTGAGCCACGGGTGCTGAGCCATGTTTCTTTTCTTTTTTATAAAAATTTATCTACGTGTTGGGCAGTGCCCGTGGCTCAAAGGAGTAAGGCACTGACCCCATATACCAGAAGTGGTGGGTTTAAACCCAGTCCGGGCCAAAAACCGCAAAAAAAAAGAAAAGAAATTCATCTATGTGGCTCAGCACCTGTGGCTCAAGCAGCTAAGGCTCCAGCCACATACAGCTTATCTGGCAGGTTCAAATCCAGAACCTGGGCCTGCCAAACAACAAACACGGCTGCAACAAAGCATAGCTGGGCATTGTGGTGGGTGCCTATAGTCCCAGCTACTTGGGAGGTGGAGGCAGGAGAATCTCTTGAGCCCAGAAGTTGGAGGTTGCTATGAGCTGTGATCCCATGGCACTCTACCTAGGGCAATAGCTTGAAAACAGAAAAAATTCATCTATGTATTTTAATAAAGGTTCAACTTAAATAATAAGCCATCATAAAGTGAAATTTAACCATTATGATTTGGAGATGCCTTTTTTTTTCTTTTTTATTGTTTGGGATTTATTAAGAGTACAAAGAATTAGGTTACACTGATTGCATTTACTATCAGTAAAGTCCCTCTCATAATTGTGTCCTGCCCCCAAGAGGTGTGTCATACACCATAGCCCCCCCATTCCCCACCCTCCCTCCTCTACCTACTCCTTTCTTCCCCTATCCCCCACCTTGTATTAGATCATCTACTGCTTTTGTATTAAAATTGAGTACATTGGAGTCTTGCTTGTGATGCTTTATTAAGAAGAATATGTTCCAACTCAATCCAGGTTAATACAAAAGATGTAAAGTCTCCATCTGTTTAATAGCTGCATAGTATTCCATGGTATACATATATCACAGCTTATTAATCAATTCCTGGGTTGGTGGGCTAGATATGTTATAACAACTTAGAATGAGTTAATTTTAAAGTAAAAATTTTTGAAATCCATGCATAGTTATCTCATAATACACATTTTCCATGAACTTTTTGAACAGCCATCATATAACAAAATGCCACACACTGGGTAATATAGTAAGAGCAGAAGTTTATTTGGATTACAGTTTTAGAGACTAGGAAGTTCAAGAGCATGGCACCAACAATTAGTGAGGGTCCATCCCACTGTGGAAGGGCAGGCAAGCAAGCATGTGAGATAGACAGAAAGGGGGCTGAACTTCTCAGGAGTCCACTCTTGAATTAACTGACTCACTCCTATGATAATGGCACTAGTCCCTTCATGAAAGTGGAGCCTTCATGGCCTAATCACCTTTTAAAGGCTCCACCTCAGCTGGATGTGTTGACTCATGCCTGTGATCCTAGCACTCTGGGAGACAGACAGGAGGATCACTTGAGCCCAGGAATTTGAGATTACTGTGAGTTAGGCTGAGACCATGGCACTCTAGCCCACGTGGCAGAGTGAGACTCCAAAAAATAATAATAAATAATAAATAAGGCCCCACCTCTCAACATTGTTACAATACAATTAGGTTTTCAACACATGAACTTTTGGGGGACACATTCAAACCATAGCAGATGGATACATACAAACAGACATATATACATAGAGGAAAAGAGACAACTCCCCAGTTCATAACTCTAAATAATTTTTTTTGAGACAGAGCCTCAAGCTATTGCCCTGGGTAGAGTGCTGTGGCATCACAACTCACAGCAACCTCCAACTCCTGGGCTTGAGCAATTCTCTTGCCTCAGCCTCCCAAGTTGCTGGGACTACAGGCGCCCACCACAACACCTAGCTATTTTTTGGTTGTAGTTGTCATTGCTGTTTGGCAGGCCTGGGCTGGATTCGAACCCACCAACTCTAGTGTATGTGGCTGGTGTCTTAGCTGCTTGAGCTACAGGTGCCGAGCCAATTCTAAATAATTTATGCAGGTACTGTGCTCTCAAGGAAGTGAAGCATAACACTATTCCTTAAGTTTGGGCGTTCACAGTGACTTCCAAGAAAGTGACTTCCTTCTATGAAAAGAAGAAAAAATAGTAACTTTACTATGGCAAAACCTGACATGCACCACTTTACCCAGAAGATCAAGGTCAAAATCAACAGCAATAAGTCATTTTGATAGTATGTATCCTTGATATCATATGATGAAACGGCACTTTACTTTTTATGTTCTTCCTCCCTAAAATCCATAACAGTTTAATTATGAGACAAGCATCCAATAAATTCCAGTATTTAACAAAATGGCTGACAAGTACTTCTAAAAACTGTCAAGGTCATCAAAAACAATAAACATCTGAGAAACTGTCACAGCCAAGAAGAGAGCCTAAGGAGACATGATGACTATGTAATGCAATGTCCAACATGGTATCCCAGAACAGATAAAGGACATTAGGCAAAAACTAAGGTACTCTGAATAATGCATCGACTTTAATAATAATGTATCAATATTGTTTCATTAATTGCAACAAATGGACTATACTAATATAAAAGATTAATAATATGGGAAACTGGATGGAGGATATATAGGAATTCTCTTTGCACTTTTTCTATAAATATAAGTGTTACAAAAGAGAAATATTAGTTTCAGCAGTGCCTGTGGCTCAAAGGAGTAGGGTGCTGGCCCCATGTGCTGGAGGTGGCAGGTTCAAACCCAGCCCTGGCCAAAGAATGCAAAAAAAAAAAAAAAAGAAATATTAGTTTAAAAAGAACAATTAACCACAGATTCTATATCTAGTAAAAACTACCCTTCATATAAAGTGAAATTTAGAGAATTTGTTGCTAGTTAACTTACCCTTAAAGAACAGCTAAAGGAAGTTCTCCGAACAGAAAGGAAATGATAAAAGAAGACCCATAATTTCAGAAAGGTAATAAGAATATTGGAATGGGCAAATGTAAGGGTATACTATCCTTTTCATGACCTTCTTAAATCATATTTAATAGATAAACACTATCTAATCTGGTGCTCAATTCACATAGAGGAAATACTTAAGATAATTACATATTTCAAAAGTGGGGAAGACAAAGGGATCTAAATATAAGTAAGGTATCTACACTTCACATGAAGTATCAAAACATCAATACCAGACACAGGGGCTGGCAGGCTCGAACCTAGCCTGGGCCTGCTAAACAACAGCTACAACAAAAAAAATAGCAGGGATAAGAATGTTTTGGGAATTCTAGGAAGATGGCTGACTGGGCAACCCTCGTCAGAGGTTCCTGAGCAAAGGAAGAAAAACTGGATGGAACCAGACTCTACGAAGCCAAAGACGACAGGGATCTGAGCCAAGAAAGAAGTTCGGCAAGCTGTAACTCCAAGGAAGAGCATTCAAGAAAACAAATTATAAGTACAAAGCCTATTGACTAGAGGACAGGAGGCCCCTCCCCCAAGCAGGAAGCCTGCAGCAGGCTATCTGCAAACAAGCAGGGAACAAAAGACCTCTCATTTTACCTCGCTGGAGAGAGCTGCTAAACTCCAGATCTCTTTCTCTAGGGAGATCCCACTTATGAACCTAAACACCACGCCACCAGGCATAAAATCGAACAGATATTTTTCTCCACAAGTCCAAACTCCCAATCCACCCTTTCCCCCTCACATGGCAGTCTGAAGCTCTGCCCCCTGCAGAGCACAGAGTGTTTGGTTTTGTCCTGAGAGATCTGGGCATAGTGTGGACTGCCATCAGGACAAAATCTGTGACTAACAGGGAAGAAAGAGGGTGTGGGAAGAAAGGGACACTCAGTGGGAGGAGGAGTAGTCACCTGGTTATGACTATGCCTGCCCATTGGTAGTGTTGACCCTTGGTTTGGGCTGTGTCTGGCGGGATAGAGTGCAGAACCCCCTACTCTGACAGCACCCACAGCAGGAGAGTGGGTGCCCTCTGTGAAATGAATTTGACAGACAAGGCTGGTCCCTGCTGGGTCTGTGAGCAGAGGCTTAATAGGCGTGGACTTCAACCTGAAAGCAAGGGCATGGTCTCCTGATTCCAACAGAGCCCTCAAGCAGTGGGTTACTGGGTGTGGACCAAGCCCTGAGGGCTAGGGCATACTCTACTGCCTCCAGTGGGGCTGGTGAGCAGAGGCTTACCAGGTGAGGACTGAGATCTGCGGGTGGAGTGTGGTGCCCTGACTCTAACAGAGCCTACGAACAGAGGCTTGCCAGGCAGTGGACTGAGACTGATAGGCGGGGCATGGTCCCATGACTCCAACTGATCTGGTAAGCAGAGGCTAGCTGTGTGTGGACTGAGACCAGAGGGCAGGCCCTGTGCCCTGACTCCAACAGAGCCTGCAGAGGTTTGCCAGGCAGTGGACTGAGACTGGCAAGAGAGGGCGTGGTCCTCTGACTCCCACTGGTTTGGCAGGCACTACTCCAGACCCTACTCCAGAGGCTAGCAGGGGCATTACCCCTGGCTCCAGCTGGGCCTGTGAGCAGAGAAGCAGGCAACAATGTGGATTAAGTCTGACAGGTGGGAGTGTGGATCCCTGACTCCAATTGTGCTTTGAATCCCTTTGTTTTGAATTGTCCTTGAATCCCTCTCTGTTGGGCAGGGTTTGCACTGCCAGAGACAATTTTGTTGGAACCCATGTCTAGGGCTGTCTACTCTGGGACATTCTGAGGTTGACCTTTGAAGTTCTGTAATGGAAAAGAACTGAAGGGTGGGGGCTGGGTGCCACCGCTGTTTGTATCTCTTCACAGTCAAGATTTAAATATAATAGGGTGGTTTCTTAGGATAGGATAGAGGTTGGCTGATATCAAACCAGAGCTAGCCTGCACTATATCACCAAGTAGGTCCTCAGAGTCTCCAGCCAAAACTCTGAAAGGGGCCTTTTTAAGGTTGCAGGAGATAAGCCACAATTACCAAGCCTAGGTAGGGCTTTGGTAAGGGGCTATCTCTACTTCCTGGGAACCCCAATTCAATCACCCTACCAGTTCTAATAACCAAACAGTAGAAAATAAACATGGTGTGGACTCAACAGAAGAACTCTGGCAACATGAATAACCAGAGTAGATCACCCCCCCCCCCAAGAAATGACAAAGGAGATACAACTGAAGATGCCATGCACAGACAAATGGCAGCAATGTCAGAAACTGAATTCAGAATATGAATTTCAAATAAGATAAATAGAATGGAAGAAAAGATGGAAATTGAATTCCAAAGTGTAGTTCTAAAGTTGTTTCAAGTCACCCAATATATGGACGTAATGAGAAAAGAGATAGCAGAGCTCAAGGAAATGAAAAAGTGAGTTGAGGAGCTCCAAAATACAGTGGAATCCCTCACTAATAGAGTTGACCAGGCAGAAAAAAACTGAGGACAAAGCTTTTGAACATTCCCATACATTCAACAAGACAGATGGAGAGCAAAAACTGATCATTCCCTGAGAGAGTTGTGGTATCGCTCCAAAAGATCAAACATTTGTCTTATAGGAATTCCCAAAGGAGAAGAGGATGGTCCTAAAGGTAAAGATGCTCTACTCCAAGAGGAGAATTTCCCAAACATTGCAAGAGATTCAGAACTTCAGATAGCAGACAGTTTCAGAACCCCAGCAAGACTCAATCCAAATAAAGCATCTTCTAGATACATTGTGATTAACTTTGCCAAAGTGAAGATGAAGGAGAAAATTCTGCAAGCAGCCAGATGTAAGAAAAGCATCACCTACAAAGGGAGAAATATCTGTAGTTATAAATATCAGAATAACTACAGATCTCTCAGCCAAAACATTTCAAACCAGAAGAAGATGGCGATCAACATTAAATCTCTTAAAACAAAACAACTTCCAGCCCAGGATCCTCTATCCAGCTAAAATGAGTTTCATTTGCAATGAAGAAATCAAATACTTTAATGACATAGACATGTTGAAGAATTTTGCCAGAACTAAACCAGCTCTCCTGGATATTCTCAGACCCATCCTCCACAATGACCAGTGCAATGATCTACCTCCAAAGTACTCACCCAGAAATTTTTTGAACAAAACTCAACTTCCACAGTGGTGAAAGAATTAAAAATGTCCACTGGACATCTGAAAATCATGACACCCAAAACACAACCAGGTTTATAAATTCTCTCAATTAATGTGAGAGAATGGTTTAAATTGTCCTCTAAAGAGGCACAGGCTGGCTGGCTGGATACATAAACTCAGACCAGACATCTGCTGTATACAAGAATCCCACCTTACCTTAAAGGATAAAAATAGACTCAGGATGAAGGGATGGATTTGTATAATATAGGCAAATGGAAACCAGGAAAAAAGCAGGCATTGCAATTTTAGTAGCAGATACAATTGGCTTTAAATCAACAAAGATAAAAAAAAGATAAGGAAGGTCACTACATATTTGTCAAGGGAAACACCCAACATGAAGAGATTTCAATAATGAACATTTATGCACTCTACCAGAATGCTCCTCAATTCATAAAGCAGACCCTAATGGAGATGAACAACTTGATATCTTCCTGCATTATAATAGTTGGAGATTTTAATACCCCTTTGACAGTTTTGGATAGAGCTTCCAAGAAGAAACTAAACAAAGAATATTAGAGTTAAATCTGACCCTAGAACAAATGGACTTTATAGACCTCTACAGAACATTTCACCCTATTAAAACTGAATACACATTCTTCTCATCAGCCCATGGATCATCCTCCAAAATAGACCATATCTTAGGACACAAGTCTAACCTCAGCAAATTTAAAAGTATAGAAATTATTCCTTGTATCTTCTTGAACCACCATGGAATAAAAGTTGAACTCAACAGCAATGGGAATCTCTATACTCAAACAAAGTCATGGAAGCTAAATAATCTTAGGCTGACTGATAGCTGGGTCAAAGATGAGATTAAGAAGGAAATCACCAAACTTTTGGAACTAAATGAAAATGAAGACACAAATTCCCAAAACCTGTGGGATACTACAAAGGCAGTCCTAAGAGGGAAATTTATAGCATTGGAAGCCTTCATCAAGAAAATAGAAAGAGAGGAAGCCAACAACTTAATGTATCATCTCAAGCAACTGGAAAAGGAAGAACATTCCAACCTCAAATCCAGCAGAAGAAAAGAAATAACCAGAATTAGGGCAGAATAAAATGAAATTGAAAACAAAAGGATCATTCAAAAGATCAACGAAACAAAAAGTTGTTTTTTTGAAAAAATTAACAAAATTGATAAACCTTTGGCCAACCTAACCAGAAATAGAAAAGTAAAATCTCTAACATCGTCTATCAGAAATGATAAAGGAGAAATAACACTTCAGAAATTCAAAAAATCTTCAATGATTACTACAAAAATCTCTATTCCCAGAAATATGAAAGTCTGAAGGAAATGGACCAATACCTGGAAGCACACCACCTTCCTAGACTCAACCAGAATTAGAAATCTTAAATAGACCTATATCAACCACTGAAATGGCATCATCAATCTGAAATCTCCCTAAAAAGAAAAGTCCAGGACCAGATGACTTCACATCTGAATTCTATCAAACATTTCAAGAGGAACTAGTACCTATATTATACAATGTTTTCCAAAGCATAGAAAAAGAAGGAATACTTCCCAACACATTCTATGAAGCAAATATCACTCTGATACCCAAACCAGGAAAGAATTCAACAAAGAAAGAAAATTATAGACCAGTATCATTAATGAATATCAATGCAAAAATATTCAACGAGATCTTAGCAAACAGGATTCAACAACATATCAAAAAAAATATACACCATGATCAAGTTGGCTTTATTCCAGGGTTACAGGGCTGGTTCAACATACACAAATCTATAAATATAATACACCACATCAATAAAAGAAAAAACGAAGACCATAGGATTCTCTCAATTGACACTGAAAATGCCTTTGATAATATCCAGAATCCTTTCATGATCAGAATTCTTAAGAAAATAGGCATAGAAGAGACATTTCTTAAACTGATAGAGGCCATTTACAACAAACTCACAGCCAATATCATATTGAATAGTGTAAAATTGAAAACACTTCCACTAGGATCAGGAATGAGGCAAGGATGCCCACTGTCTCCACTGCTATTTAACATAGTAATGGAAGTCTTAACTATTGCAATCAGTCAAGAGAAGGCAATCAAGGGTATCCAAATAGGGTCAGAGGAGATCAAACTCTCACTCTTTGATGATGACATGATCCTATACCTGGAAAATCCCAGGGACTCAACTTCAAAACTCTTAGAAGTGATCAAGGAATACAGCAGTGTCTCAGGATACAAAATCAATACTTATAAGTCAGTAGCTTTTATAGACGCCAACAATAGTCAAGCTGAAAAAACAATCAAGGACTCTATTCCTTTTACAATAGTGCCAAAGAAGATGAAATATCTGGGAATTTACCTAAGAAAGGACGTGAAAGATCTCTATAAGGAGAACTATGAAACTCTGAGAAAAGAAATAGCTGAAGATGTTAACAAATGGAAAAACATACCATGTTCACGGCTGGGAATAATCAACATTGTTAAAATGTCCATACTATCCAAAGCAATCTACAGATGTAATGCAATCCCTATTAAAGCACCATTGTCATACTTCAAAGAAATAGTACTTCATTTTATATGGAATCAGAAAAAACCTCGAGTAGCAAATTCATTACTCAGAAATAAGAACAAATCAGGAGGATATCACATTACCAGACTTCAGGCTATACTATAAATCTGTAGTGATCAAAACAGCATGGTACTGGCACAAAAACAGAGCAGTAGATTTATGGAACAGAATAGAGAACCAAGAGATGAACCCAGCTACTTATCATCATTTGATCTTCGACAAGCCTATCAAAAATATTCAGTGGGGGAAAGACTCCCTGTTTAGCAAATGGTGCTAGGTGAACAGGCTGGAGACCTGTAGAAGACTGGAACTGGAGTCCCACCTTTCACCATTAACAAAAATTGATTCTCATTGGACAAAAGATTTAAACTTAAGACATGAAACTATAAAAATACTACAAGAGAGTGCAGGGAAAACACTTGAAGAAATTGGTCTGGGAGAATATTTTATGAGGAGGACCCCTCCAGGCAATTGAGCAACACCAAAAATACATTACTGGGATCTGATCAAACTAAAAAGCTTTTGTACAGCCACGAGCACAGTAAGTAAACAGACAACCTTTAGAATGGGAGAAGATTTTTGCACTTTACACTTCTGACAAAGGTCTGATAACTAAAATCTACAGATAACTCAAACTAATCAATAAGAAAAGAATAAATAAGGCAGCACCTGTGGCTCAGTGAGTAGGGTGCCAGTCCCATATACTGAGGGTGGCGGATTTAAACCTGGCCCCAGCCAAACCACAACAAAAAAAATAGCCAGGTGGTGTGACAGACACCTGTAGTCCCAGCTACTCGGGAGGCTGAGGCAAGAGAATCGCCTAAGCCCAGGAGCTGGAGGTTGCTGTGAGCTGTGACTCCATGGCATTCTACCAAGGGCAAAAAGTGAGACTCTGTCTCTAAAAAAAAGAAGAAGAAGAAGAGGAAGAGGAAGAAGAAGAAGAAGGAGGAGGAGGAGGAGGAAAAGATAAGAAAAGAATAAATAACCCCATTTCTATGTGGGCAAGAGACTTGAACAGAAACTTCTCTGATGAAGACAGGTGCATGGCCTACAAACATATGAAAAAATGTTCATCATCCTTAATCATCAGAGAAATTCAAATCAAAACCACTCTGAGATATCATCTAACTCCAGTAAGATTATCCAACATCACAAAATCCCAAAACTACAGATGTTGGCATGGATATGGAGAGAAGGGAACACTTCTACTCTGCTGGTGGGAATGCAAGCTAATACAGCCTTTTTGGAAAGAAGTTTGGAGAACACTCAAGGAACTAAAAGTAGACCTACCGTTTGATCCTGCAATTCCTGAACTAGGTATATACCCAGATGATCAAAAATTATTTTACAACAAAGACACTTGCACCAGAATGTTTATTGCAGCCCAATTCATAATAGCCAAGACATGGAAACAGCCCACGTGCTCATCAACCCATGAATGGATTAACAAATTATGGTATATGTACACCATGAAATACTATGCAGCCATAAAAAGATGGAGACTTCACATCTTTTATGTTTACCTGGATGGAGCTAGAATATATTCTTCTTAGTAAAGTTTCCAAAGAATGTAAAAAAAAAAGTATCCAATGTACTTGATACTACTATGAAATCAATATATAACCACTTACACAATCATATGAATGGCAAAACATAACTATAGTCCATAAAGTAGAAGGGAAGAGGAGAGAGAGGGGTAGAGGTAGGGGATATCGGAGAAGGGAGGGTACTCAGGGGGACCTCACCTAATGTGCATGATGCAATGGTACATTTCAAAACTATTAAGAAATGAGTATAATTGTGATGGATGTGTTACTTGGTTCAATGTAAACATTTCACATTGTGTATCGAAGCAGTACCCTGAACCCCATAAATGCATCAATGCACAAAGTTATGATTTAATTAAAAATAATTAATTATAAAAAAACAAAAACAAAAAAATCAATACGAGTAGACTGTGATAAGTTACATGTTCATATTATAATACCTATAGTACTAATACCTATAGTAACCACTAAGCAAGGTATATAAAACAGTATACTCAAAGATACTATAAATAAACTAAGTTAGAATCCTAAAAATTATTCAAATATCCCTTAGGAAGGCAAGAAAAGTGTAGTGAATAAGAAAGAGGAAAAAAGAAAAATAATAGAATGTCAGCCTCATTCCTTAACCAAATAATAATTACTGTTATGAATTGATTGTGTTGCCCCAAAGATATGTTGAAGTTTTTAACCCCAGGTATCTGTGAATGTGACCCTATTTGGAAATAGGGTCTTTACAGATGTAATCAAGTCAAAATGTCATCAGGGTGAGCCCTGATCCAACATAACTGGTATCCTCATAAGAAGAGAGAAATTTAGACAGACATGGAAAAAGGAGAATACCATGTAAAAACACAGATACAGAGGGAAAACGGCCATATGAAGAAAGAGGTGGAGATCAGAGTTAAGCTGCTGGAAGCCAGAGAGTGCCTGAGCTCTGGTGGGAGCATGGCCCTGCCAACACCTTGATTTTGGATTTCTAGCCTTGAGAATAGCAAGGGAATAAATTTCTGTTGTTGTAGTCACCCAGCTTGTCTTACTTTGTTTTTTTTTTTTTTTGAGATAGAGCCTCAAGCTATCCCCCTGGGTGGAGTGCCATGGCATCACAGCTCATAGCAACCTCCAACTCCTGGGCTCAAGCGAGTCTCCTGCCTCTGCCTCCCAAGTAGCTGGGACCACAGGCACCGGCCACAACGCCCAGCCATTTTTTTTGGGTTGCAGCCATCATTGTTGTTTGGCGGGCCGGGCTAGGGATTCGAACCTGCCACCTTAGGTGTAGTGACTGCGCCTTAGCTGATTGAGCCACAGGCGCTGAGCCAAGGCCAGGCTATTTTTAGAGATGAAGTCTCACTCTGGCTCAGATTGGTCTCAAGTATGTGAGCTCAGGCAATCTACCCTCCTCCACCTATCAAGAGTGCTAGGATTACAGGTATGAGTTACCACGCCCCGCCTCCAGTAATTTATTGCCTTCCATAGAGTGCTATGGCATACTAGTTCACAGCGACTACAAACACTTGGACTCAATTCTCTTGCCTCAGTCTCCCCAGTAGCTGGGATTACAGGCCCCTGCTGTGAAGCTTGGTTATTTTTATTTCACAGATTTATTTCCAAAGGATAAAACACTTATACAATTTAAATACAAGTCCAACAGAATTACTCTGTAAAGTCAGCAATAATGGCAAAATGTGTTCTCACAGACACTCGCCAGTACCATGAGTTTTCTCTCAGCTAAGCTGAAGGGTCTGATTTTTTATTCATATACATCCTTCCTATCTGCAATGTAATCTACAATTTCTTGTGGACACATTAACTTTCCTGCGTATATATCAAGAATTTCAAACCCAAATTCATCTTCTATGGCCATGATAATTTCTAACTGGTCCAAACTGTCTAAGCCCAGGTCTTTCATAAAATGAGAATTTACTGAAAGCTTCTCTGGGTCAATCTTGTCATAGTTTCAAGACGTAAAGAACATTGTTCTTGATTGCCTCTAATATCAAAGGGGGAGCATCACTGTACTGGTAGCACAACTGTATAACCTGACCTGGGACCTTCTTGACAACAAGTATGGCTATGAAGCTCCAGGCCTTGTCCAGCTCCCCGTGGGGCACAGAACAGTGCTGAGTGGTCGGGTAGGAGCTAGTATGGGGATTGGCGCAGCGGTATGAAGGCCGCAGGCAGGTGGCGGGCACAGGAGTAAAGGACATGAGCCACCATGGCTCCGCTGACCCAGGATCTCCTGGCTATTTTTTTTTAATTTTTTTTAGACACAGACTCTCACTCTGTGGCCCTTGGTAGAATGCCGTAGTGTCACAGCTCACAGCAACCTCCAGCTCTTGGGCTTAGGTGATTCTCTGGCCTCAGCCTTCCTGAGTAGCTGGGACTTACGGGCACCTGCCACAACGCCCGGCTATTTTTTGCTGCAGTTTGACCAGGGATGGGTCTGAACCTGTCACTCTCGGTATATGGGGCCAGCGCCCTACTCATTGAGCCACAGGCGCTGCCCTCTCCTGGCTATTTTTAGAGATAGGGGCTCACTCTAGCTCAGGCTGGTCTTGAACTGCTGAGTTCAGGCAATCCACTCACCTCGGCTACCCAGAGTGCTGGGATGAGCCACCTTGCCTGGCCATAAACCAGTACTTTCAATTTCCTTTAAAGAGTAAAACCAAAACCAATAAACTTAAAGGAAAAGGCACTTCCTCGAAAATTTCAGAACTGCAGAGAAAAAAAAAAAATCACAAAAATCTTTCAGGAAGGAAAAACAGCTCTCTTACGAAGGAATGAGAATCAGATCGACAGATTTCTCCTAAGCAACAGTGGATACTAGAAGATAAAAACAGCGATATTGTCAAAATTCTGGCGGGAAGTTATTTGAACACTGGAATACTATATTCAATCTAAACCAGCAGTCAGAAGAGAAGGCAAAATAGACATATTTTTGGACATGTGATAACCTGAAGTCTACCATTAGTTGCCTATTTGGAAAAGGATATACTACAGCAAAAGAATGAATCCAAAAGGGGAAAAGTGGGAATAAAGAACAGGAATGAGCAAACAAACTACTGAAGCATACAGTTTCATTTAAATAATTCTTGAAAAATAACGTAAAAATAAATTAATGGCAAAATGGAACTAAAATACCAAGTAATTAAAACATGACAGATTGAGTGTAGAAGTGAGAGGCAGGGTCAGGAAGGAAGCCTGTTAGGAATTTTATATTGCTTGAGTATATTAAAGCAATACTGTGTTCTGGCATCAGCCCTAGAGGAAATGGGAAAAAAATCTTAATTTCCTTGTTATAAAAACATATTGTTTATATTACTGATAATCATAGTTTAAGAAATATGTATGTATTTGTGGTTTGTTGGTGGTTTTTCTGAGACAGAGTCTCACTTCGTCATCCTTGGTAGAGTGCTGTAACTGTCATAGTCCACAGCAACCTCCAACTCCTGGGCTCAAGCGGTTCTCTTGCCTCAGCCTCCCTCATAGTTGGAACTATAGGAGCAACCACAATGCCTGGTTATTTTTTGTTGTTGCTGTTTGTTTGTTTGGCAGGCCTGGACCAGGTTTGAACCCACCAGCCTGAAGCATGTGGCCAACACCCTAACCACCGAACTACTGGTGCCCAGCCATGTTTTTTTTTTTTTTTTGAGATAGGATCTCACTATGTTACTCAGGCCTTGAACTCCCAGACTCAAGCAATCCTCTTATCTCAACCTCTCAAATAGCTAGAGCAACAGACAACCACTACCACTCCTTGCTTAATTCTTTACATGGTAATATTTTGTCTTTGAAGATTATAAAACCATTCATCACCAATTAAATGGCATGAGACCAGACTTTATAGCTCAACTAATATTACAGGTCTAAGTCAGCATGTGGTGTCTAACAGTGTTTTTAACAGTTGAACAGTTTCTCCTCATGTAGAATTCACTTAAATGGCTTCAAGATAATTAAGACTCTTTGATCAACTTTCAACCCACACTAACATATAATTTATGTACCTTTCATCTATATAATGCACTTAATCCACACTATATATTTGACATATGTCCATCTATCTAGAGTGGCATTTCAATTTCTTTTAATTTCTATTTGCTCCTTTGTGGGAAGAGGAAAACAGAATATCCACCAGGTATCATTTCTACTCCTAGCAAAACATAGCTAATCTCAGGCAGCGCCTGTGGCTCAGTGAGTAGGGCACCAGCCCCATATACTGAGGGTGGCAGGTTCAAACCTGGCCCTGGCTGAACTACAACCAAAAAATAGCCAGGTGTTGTGGCAGGCGCCTGTAGTCCCAGCTACTCGGGAGGCTGAGGCAAGAGCATTGCTTAAGCCTAGGAGTTGGAGGTTGTTGTGAGCTGTGATGCCACAGTACTCTACCAAGGGTAATAAAGTGAGAACCTGTCTCTACAAAAAAAAAAAAAAATATATATATATATATAGCTAAACTCTAAAATTACAACAAACTTCTTTTTGCACAATATCTCAATCAAAGAACGGTCTACCTCATAAGAGAACACATTGGGCACAAATGCCAAGATACTTAATTAAAGCGAGTTTTATTTTATTTTCAGATAAGAGTTTCAAGCTGTCACCTTGGGTAGAATGCTGTTGTGTCACAGCTCACAGGAACCTCAAACTCTTGGGCATAAGCGATTCTCTTGCTTCAGCCTCCCAAGTAGCTGGGACTACAGGCGCCCGCCACAACACTCAGCTATTTTTTGTTATAGTTGTTGTTGTTGCTGTTTTAGCTGGCCGGGGCCAAGTTTGAACCCTCTAGTCTCAGTATATGTGGCCGGTGCCCTGCCCCCTGAGCTACAGGCACCCCCTAAAGCTAATTTTAATTACTTTAAGTACATAAGTAAATAAGGCACTCTAGGATGGTGCCTATGGCTCAGTGGGTGGCGGGTTCAAACCCAGCCCCGGCCAGTTGAAACAGCAGTGGCAACTGCAACAAAAAATAGCCCAGCATTGTGGCAAGTGCCTATAGTCCCAGCTACTCGGGAGGCTGAGACGAGAGAATTGCTTAAGCCCAAAAGAGTTGGAGGTTGCTGTGAGCTTTGACACGACATCACTCTACCGAGGGTGAAAGATGGAAATTCTGTCTCAAAAAATTAATTAATTAATTAAAAAAATAACAGGTGGAGGGCAGTGGCTCATTCCTGTAATCCTACTACTCTGGGAGGCCAAGGCAAAAAGACTGAGAATGGCTTGACTGCATCTCTACAAAAAACAGAAAAATTAGCTGGGCCTGGTGGTGTGTGCCTGAAGTCCCAGGTATTTGGGAAGTTGAGGCCAGAGGATCCCTTGGGCTCAGGAGTCTGAGGTTGTGTTGAGCTGTGATGATACCACCACACTCTGTTCTAGCAATAAAGTGACACCCTGTCTCACAAAAACAAAACAAAAAGGGTAAAATATTTGTTAAATGTATATTTAAAGTATGTACAGTATATACCTGTATAACACTTTAAATAAATCACAAAAGCTAAGAGCTGTGAAGAAATATGGTCATAGTCAGTTTATTCAGAATAAGCTTTCAGTAAGCTATGAAATTAACACAGTGCTTCAAATAGTACCCATATGTAAGTTGTTTGAAGTCTGTAATTATGTTACTAGAAAGTCACACATTTCCTTTATAAACCCTGGATCTTTGCAGCTGTTTCCTTCCTCAGTGAATGGAACTATTAACTCCTCAACTCTCCAAGCCAGAAACTTACAAATCAATACTACTAATCGCTTCCTACTCAAAGACCACTCACATCAATCCATTTACTAAGCCCTTAGCAAATCTACTTGCAAAACCTCTTTCTCAGATCTAGCCTTCCCTCTCACTCCCCACAGCTACTGCTCCAATTCATATCTCATGAATAATATTATAAGAACTTCTAGCTGGTTTCCCTATCCTCAAACTGGCCATTGCATTTCCAACAACCCAAAACATTTAAGTTTCAGAAATGAGAATTTCAAGTCATCCCTGGTGTAAATCATATACAATTCAGAGAAACTAGGATGTGAATTGGAAAGGAAAAAAAAAAAAGGTGAATAGCAGAAAAAGAATAATGACTTTACCCCATGGTACCTCAGCAAAGACAAAAGAACAACTGAATTTTAAAACTATACTGAGAATTCCTATAAAAAGTAATACGCTTAGAAGAAGTTAACAACATATTTTTTGCATGTAGTCAAGGCATTGTATAACCACATAATCCAAGACAGGAGTTAAAACATTCCCCAAAGATTTTCCATCTCAGGCTTCTAAGGTACTATTATAAAACTCAAGATGGGGATGACCCAGGGGAAACACCTGAGACATTTAAAAAAAAAAAAAACTGTCTGCAACAATTAAAGAAAAAAAAACACTCAAGGAATCCCCAACAATTAAAAAAAAAAAACTGAATGAGTGAAAAAATAAGTGGAAGGATTCAGTAATGTATATCTTTACAGGCAATACCCCAAAGAAAAAGAGTTACATCCTGAAAAATGTCTAGCAAGCAAAGAATGAAAGAAAAACTGAAATACATCAAAATACTCATTATTACTAATGTGAAATACATGACCCATTCATTCAACTGACATTTGAGCATCTACTATATGCTAACTGCCATGTCAGAAATAGAATAAAACAAAATAAATTCTTTACGGAACTTATTGTCATTCTCTGACATGTTGCCTTTATTCAATATGCTATTTATTTCACTTTAAAGAAAGGAAAAAATACTTTTAAGGTATTTGTAACTACCAATCCAATGTTCTCACATGACTTTCAGTTCCTCAACCACAAATCTTTTTTTTTTTTTTTTGAGACAGAGTCTCACTTTGTCATCCTCAGTAAAGTGCTGTGACATCATAGCTCATAGCAATCTCAAGATCTTGGACTTAAGCAATTCTCTTCACTCAGCCTCCCAAGTAGCTGGGATTATAGGCACCCACAACACCCAGCTATTTTTAGAGACAAGGTCTCCCTCTGGCTCAGGCTGGTATCCAAACTGGGAGCTCAGGCAATCCGCCTGCCTCAGCCTCCCAGAGTGCTAGGATTACAAGCGTGAGCCACAGTACCCCTGGCCTCCTCAACCACAAATCCTAAAAAAAAAAAAAAAAAAGAAAATAAATCTTGTACATATAGCTAAAATAATGGATTTCAAGACAAAATTTGAAGAAAGGTACCAGGAGAAATAGGTGGGAACAGATATTCCTTGTTATACATTAAATCACTGTTGCCTCAATCTCCAAGAGAGTCTGATTTTAATGGAGTATTGTAAGGCCCAGGCATCAGTAGTTCATAAAGGGATTCAGGTGGTTCTAATGCAAAGCCAAACACAGTCAATTAAATCACATGATTATCATTAAGGGTCAAATCCCACTGAACTAAAAGGCAAAATAAGACCATTTCTGTAATCGGGAGAAATGGAAGGCATATAGAAATAGGTACCTGGGAGGCTTTTGATGATACAATGAAAAAAAAAAAATTTTTTTTTTGCAGTTATTTTTTGGCCAGGGCTGGGTTTGGAACCCACCACCTCCAGTATATGGGGCCAGCGCCCACAATGAACAAAATCTTTGTAGTCACAGGACATGGAGTCTTACTTCAAAAATACTCAAGCTGATGACTGGGTGGGGTGGCTCATGCCTGTAATCCCAGCACTCTGGGAGGCTGAAGCAAGTAGACTGCCTGAGCTCAGGAGTTTGAGACCAGCCTGAGCAAGAGTAAGACCCCATCTCTACTTAAAAATAGAAAAACTAGCCAGGTGTTGTGGTGGGTGCCTATAGTCCCAACTACTTGGGAGGCTTAGGCCAAAATGATCCCTTGAGCCCAAGAGTTTGAGGCTGCTGTGAGCTACGACCCCATAGTACTCTACCTAGGACAACAGAGTAAGACTGGGTCTCAAAATAAAAAAAAAATTTTTTCAAGAAGAAAAATATTTCATGGCTCATCATCCATAGCTCAGTGAGTAGGGCGCCGGCCACATTCAACAAAACTGGCGGGTTCGAGCCTGGCCTGGGCCTGCTAAACAACAATGACAACTGTAACCCAAAAAATAGCCAGGCGTTGTAGTGGGTGCCTGCAGCGGCAGCTACTCAGAAGGCTAAAGCAAGAGAATTGCTTAAGCCCAAGAGTTTAAGCTGTGATTCCACAGCACTCTACCAACAGCAACATAGTAAGACTCTGTCTCAAACAAACAAAAAAAAGATTTAGCTCCAAAAAAAGTTTTATAGCATAACATGGTACTATATAATAAGTTAGGGGGAAAAACTATTTTTTATTTATTTTTTTTAGACAGAGTCTCACTAGGTTATCCTCAGTGGAGTGCTATGGAGCCTTAGCTCATAGCAACCTCAAACTCTTGGATTTAAGTGATCCTCTCCCCTCAGCCTCCCAAGTAGCTGCGACTACAGGTGTCCTGCCACAATGCCTGGTTATTTTTTAGAGATGGGGTCTCATTCTGGCTCAGGATGATCTCAAACTTGTAAGCTCAGGCAATCTACCCGCCTCAGCCTCCCAGAGTGCTGGGATTACAGGCACCACGCCCAGAAAAAAACTACTAATTTAATAAACATTTAGTTTTAGAAACTGGGTCTGGCTCCGTCACCTGGGCTGGAATCATAGCTCATTGTAACTCTGAAGTCCCTGGCACAAGTCATCCTCCTGTCACAGCCTCCAAAGTAGCTGGAACTGTAGGTATGTGCCACCACAATGAATTTTTAATTTTTCGTAGTTGGGGGTCTCTCCTCCTGGCCTTAAACCATCCTCCCTGCCTCGGTCTTCCACAGTGCTAGGGTTGCAGGTATAAGCCACTGTGCCCAGCCTTCAAAAACATTTATGACGCACTTGGTATTACCCATCAGTTACTAGGATAGATAGTAAATAGGAATCCCTGTCCTCATGGAGTTTACCATCTCATAGACTATACCGTAAGTGCGAAAAGTGTTACAAATACTGTGACATACAATTTACACAGGTTACATGCAAGGAGAGGAGGTGAAAGTGTCTAATTTAACTTGAAAGACCAAAATGAAGCAGGAAAACTTTCGCAGAGGACTTGATACTTAAAAAACAAATTCATAATGGGTATAGTGAGCAGGATGGGAAATAAGATGGGGAGGAGATTTTCAACTCAGTGGGAGGGGGATGAGGAAAAAGCATAAAGATGAAAAATAACCTTTCACACCTTCAGAGATCTAAAACCGCAGCAATGAAGGCAGAAAGAGATAAAGAAATAGATTCAATAAGACGTGCTATCAGGCCAGACACAGTGGCTGGCTCATGCCTGTCATCTTGGCCACTTTGGCAGGCCCAGGCTGGTAGACTTCATGAGCTCAAAACCCCATTTCTACTCCAAACAGAAAAACTAGCCGGGCATTGTCATGTATGTCTGTAGTCCCAGCTACTCTGGAGGCTCAGGAAAGAGGATCAATCACTTGAGCCCAAGAGTTTGAGGTTGCTATGAACTGTAAGAATGCCACGGCACTCTACCCAGGGTGACAGAGAGATGCTCTGTCTCAAAAAAAAAAAAGAAAGGAAGAAAGAAAGACTTGACCCAGCTACTGGGGAGGCTGAGGCAAGAGAATCACCTAAGCCCAGGAGTTGGAGGTTGCTGTGAGCAGTGTGACGCCATGGCACTCTACCGAGGGTGATAAAGTGAGACTCTGTCTCTACCAAAAAAAAAAAAAAAGACTTTAATATCCAAGTAAAAAGTCTGGGTGGGGCACCTATAGCAGAAAGTAAAAAGTCTGGCAGATAATAAGGGTCTTGGATGGCTCCCAAATTTCTAATCTGGAGATCTGGGTGAATGATGTTAACATTCATAGTAAGAAGCAATTCAGGATTAAAAGTAAATAAATCAAAGCAACTCAATTCTCCTTTTATGAACTATCTTTAGAAAACTACTTTTAAACAATATTTTGTTGATTACCAAAGAAATACATAGTTAGCACAGAAATGTGAAAAATATAAGAAAAACCGAAGGGAAAAAAAATCAAAACCTATAATATAAGCCTACCATTCAGAAAAAGATTAAGGGAAACATGTACAAATACAGGGAAAAAGCCTTATTATAGAATCTATAATAAAGGTGACTCAACCTTCACTATAAATGCTTTCTTGAACAACTCTTGCTTATATCAGCCAGACATACATTATATACTTAATTTTGCTATTCAAGCGAATTTTGTTCAACTCTACGAGGGTGAAACCTGGTCTGTCTGTTGGAAGGCATCTGTCAAGTTCTCCTGTCACACTCTTCTTTTTGGCATACTCTTCTGCTTGGTGTTTTCTCACAGTCTGCGTTCTTACACTGAAACACTCACCCTGATTTGGGGGTAAATATGCTATGTCCTAAGCATAACTTTTATGACTTGTTCATTCGCCCAGCCTCTAAACTGGTAAGATAACAAACATTTTAACTTTCCCCACTCCTCTACCTCTGCTGCTCCAGAAAATTTTGTCTTTTACTAACATAATAGCACAAATTACAGAAAAATTTGCTACCAGAATACTTTATGTAACTTATTTTGGAAGAAATCAAATTTATTTTTACTTTTACTTACATATTTTTTAGAGACAGAGTATTACTTTGTTGCCCTTAGTAGAGTGCAAATAAATAAATAAAAGGAAGAAGTACCCTTTTCAAATGGCTAAAACTAGCGCAACTTTGGACATGAGAATCAGGAAATGGAAGTCAGACAGGAAGAGGACGAGAAAGGGGAGAGTACCCGCTGTTTTCTCTAATTTAGACTTCAATTTGTCTGAAGGTACCACTTGTACCCATTAAGGTGACCAGACATTCCGCTTTTGGCGGGACAGTCCTGATTTTTAGCAATTTGTCCTGCGCCTTGCAGCGTTTTTAAAAAGTCCCGATTTTTGGAAAGAATGCACGACAAGCTAGGGAATGGCGGGACAACAGGAAGGGAATATACGGTTTTTGGCGCCATGTGGCTATTTCACCAGGATATGAGTTATATATTATTTTTGTTAATTTTATAACGTTAAACTTTAATAATAACAGATAATTGTTGAGAACTGATTATCGAAAACTGCTTATCAAAGTTCACATTGTTGATCAGTTGTTGGAATTCCACCACCATTGTTTGGACTTAATGAACAATGGCATTTTTTGGCATTGGCAACCACAAAAACATTTTGTAACTATCTCTCAGATGATACACATCATACTGCATGCTAGTCCTAGTTAAACAAGAGATGTCAACAAATCAGCTATTCAGATAATTTAGGTAAGTAATTTATTTATTTCATGAATTTAGCAGACAGTACTGCTAAATTTATTTATTTTTTATTTATTTTTTATATATTTTATAATTTATATTTTATAGTGGCAGCAAAAAGTCTAGTGCCAGCCTTGAAAGTGACACCTACGACTTATGAGGTATCATTATTAAAAAAAATATTGATAAGGAAAAGGTTAAATCTTGGGCATCAGCAAAAATCACAATAGAGAACAAAAGGTCAGAAATATTTCATCATTTTGAAACAAATCATGTTCCATAAAATAATGCACTAAAAATTATGGGATACGCACTGTCCTTACCAGGAACTAATGCTGCGACTGAACGTGTTTTTTTCTATGGTAAATAAAGTGTGGACATCAGAAAAATCACAATTAAGTGTTGAGACTTTGAAAGCCATTTTATGTGTGAAATATAATTTAACAAATTCTTGTGAAAAATTTCACGACCTTTTAAACA
>CAUYQV010072748.1:0-15293 GCA_963574575.1 Galagoides demidoff
CCAGAGATTCTACTGCAAAACTCTTAGAGTGATCAAGGAATATAGCAGCATCTCAGACTACAAAATCAATACTCATAAATCAGTAGCCTTCATATATCCTAACAATAGTCAAGCTGAAAAAAACAGTCAAGGACTCTATTCCATTCACAGTAGTGCCAAAGAAGATGAAATATTTGGGAGTTTACCTAACACAGGATGTGAAAGACCTCTATAAAGAGAACTATGAAACTCTAAGGAAAGAAACAGCTGAAAATGTTAACAAATGGAAAAATACACCATGCTCATGGCTGGGAAGAATCAACATTGTTAAAATGTCCATACTATCCAAAGCAATATATTTTAATGCAATTCCTATTAAAGCCCCACTGTCATACTTTAAAGATCTCAAAAAAAAATAATACTTCATTTTATATGGAATTAGAAAAAACCCTGAATAGCCAAGACATTACTCAGAAATAAAAACAAAGCAGGAGGAATCACGCTACCAGACCTCAGACTATACTATAAATCAGTAGTGATCAAAACAGCATGGTACTGGCACAAAAACAGAGAGGTAGATGTATGGAACAGAATAGAGAACCAAGAGATGAACCCAGCTACTTACCGTTATCTGATCTTTGACAAGTCAATTAAAAACATTCAGTGTGGAAGATTCCCTATTTAACAAATGGTTCTGGGTGAACTGGCTGGCAACCTGTAGAAGATTAAAATTTGGACCCACACCTTTCACCATTAACGAAGATAAACTCTCACTGGATTAAAGATTTAAATTTAAGACATGAAACTATAAAAGTATTAGAAGAAAGTGTCGGGAAAACACTTGAAGAAATCTATTTGGGCAAAAATTTTATGAGGAGGACCCCTTGGGCAATCAAAGCAACATCAAAAATACACTACTGGGACCTGATCAAACTAAAAACTTCTGTACAGCCAAGAAAACACTAAGTAAAGCAAGCAGACAGCTTTCAGAATGGGAGATAATATTTGCAGGTTATGTCTCTGACAAAGGTTTAATAACCAAAATTCACAGAGACCTCACACGTATTAGCAAGAAAAGAACAAACGATCCCATCTCAGGGTGGTCAAGGGACTTGAAGAGAAACTTCTGTGAAGAAGACCAGGTGCACGGCCTACAGACATATGAAAAATGCTCATTATCATTAATCATCAGAGAAATGCAAATCAAAACTACCTTGAGATATCATCTAACTCCAGTAAGATTAACCCACATCACAAAATCCCAAAACCAGAGATGCTGGCATGGATATGGAGAAAGGGGAACCCTTCTACACTGTTGGTGGGAATGCAAACTAATATGTCCCTTTTGGAAAGATGTTTGGAGAAAACTTAGAGAACTAAATATAGACCTGCCATTTGATCCTGCAATTCCTCTACTAAGTATATATCCAGAAGACCAAAAATCACATTACAACAAAGATATTTGTACCAGAATGTTTATTGCAGCCCAATTCACAATTGCTAAATCATGGAAGAAGCCCAAGTTCCCATGGATCAATAAATTGTGGAATATGTATAACCATGGAATATTATGTAGCCTTAAAGAAAGATGGAGAATTTACCTCCTACATGTTTACATGGATGGAGCTGGAACATATTCTTCTTAGCAAATTATCTCAAGAGTGGAAGAAAAAGTATCCAATGTATTCAGCCCATAGTATGAAACTAGTTTATAGCTTTCATATGAAAGCTATAGACCAATTGTAGCCCAAGAATATGGGGACAGGGGAGAGGGAGGGGAGGGAAGAGGGGAGGATGGGTGGTGGGAGTGTGATTGATGGGATCACACCTAATGGTCCATCTTACAAGGGTACATTTGAATCTTTCTAATAGCAGAATATAACTTTCTTAATATAATTTAAAAAATTATAAAATAAGCTGTCTTTCCTTACCCCTACCCTCTTTTTGAACCTCCAATGTCCATTGTTCCAGTCTGGATGCCCCTGCCTACCCATAGCTTTATTCCCACTTATAAATGGGAACAAATTTAGTATTTGTTGTTCTGTTCCACTTGATTTTATTTTAAATTTAGGCCCAGTTAACTAATCAGGATCCATCTCGAAGGATGTTCACAATAACTTCTTTATCCTGGAACGGAAGCAGGATGCTGGGGAAAATCAATAAAATGTGACTTAAATATGTACTTTCATTAATAATAATTTACCTAGTAACAAAATTGGTTCATTTATTGTGACAAATGTACCGTAGTAATGTAGTATATTAAAATGTTAATAATAGGAGAAATTGGGTCAGGGGTGTATAGGAACTTTATGTATACCTTTGCTATGTTTCCATAAATCGAACACTACTCTAAAATAGTGGCACTGGCATAGTGGCTCAGCACTTTGGAAAACCAAGGTGGGAGGTTCACTAGAGGCCAACAGCTCAAGACCAGCCTGGGCAACAGAGTGAGATCCTGTCCTCTACAAAAAGTTTTAAAAATTAGCCAGGCATGGTGGCATGCATCTGTGGTCCTAGCTACTCAGGAGGCTGAGGCAGAAGGAGCAATGGAGCTCAGGATTTTGAGGTTATGGTGAGCTATGATCAGGCCACTGCACTCCAGATTTGGCAACAGAGTGATACCTGTCCCTAAAAATAATAATAGTAGTATAACAAAATAAAATAAAAAGATTACCTCAAGTTGGAAAAATTAATATCAAGAGATAATCTGGGAAAAAAATATTTGCAACACAATAGAAAAATTATTAAAATCCAGAATGTAATCTACAAATTCATGGGAAAAAACTGGGGAAAGCACTAGGAAAAGCTGAAATGTATCCAAATATCCAATAAACATGAAATGATGTTACGTTTCACTAGTAGTCAAAGAAGCACACTTAAAATAACTACTTTTTATCTGCCACGGTGGCAAACATAAACTGACTATATTGAGATCAAAATCAGAGAAACTGCACTACCATGCACTGCTTGGAGAGCTGTGAATCACCACAGCCTCTTCAAAAAGCACTTTGACAGTAAATATTGAAATTATAAATGCTTATACTCTCAAACCCAGAAATTCCAAACATCTTTATTTACCTGTGATGCACCATGACCAGAAAGCAGATACAAGGACATCCACTGCTGCATTGTCTGTGATGGCAAAAAATGTAAACCTAAACACAGATTTGTAAACAGAAAAATTTGTTACAAAATTAAATATGTGATAGTATATGTACACCACATAGTTATGACATATGGAATATTATAGCTCATTGAAATTATAGTTCATTATAGTTTTTAAAATGAGGCAAATTCATATAAGCTAACATGGATAGATCTCCAAGATTTTGCAGAGGAAAAACAGTAAGCTTTAGAGTGAAAAGTTTATCATGGCATTGAAAAAATAAAGAGAAAAAATTCTAACAACGGTATAGTTGGATCTGGGACCCAAAAACGTATGTAAATCCATGGAAAGTAATCTGCACACTGCCTTGATGGTGTGGGTAAATCTCGGGAGGGATGGGACAAGAATTCTTGTCAGAGAGAATTCTAGCTGGAGTGTGCTGATAAAACTTAGCAACCTGCTCTCCCTTTGTTGTGTCTGCTCATTTCTGGGAAGTAAATACACCCACTGTGGATGATTTCATGGCTCAGAAAATGCCAGAAATTTTAACAGCTGTCTCATCAGCCAATACAAGAGGATTCCAGCACCTCACTGATTCTAGTCCCACCTGTTTTTTTAACTTGTGTTGTTAAAAATTACTGAATGATTCTGGGATGTGTGAGAGGCAGAAATTTCCTGAATTGTATTAAAACTCCTATTAGCTACAAAGTGCTTCTGATGCTACTTAAAATGTCTATGTCAGCAATTGCTGTTTCAGGATGCTGGATGGTATTAATAGATGCAGTCTTTCTGACAACAGTTATAAATGAACTCAAGATAATTTGAAACAAATGTCTTGTCTGCTTTGTCATCCTTGGTTGCGTGATGTAGCTGAATGAAGGGTGATATAATTAAAAATGTTGTTTCCATTAGTTTTCTACTGCTATTTCTATTCCTTTTGTGGTAACAAATTTAGTGGTTTAAAAAAATGCAAATTTATTATCATACAGTTCTATAAACTCACAGGTCTGAATTAAGGTACCAGCAGGGTGCATTCCCTTCTGGAATCACAAAGGCAGACTCTACTAGCTTGCCTCTTCCAGCTGTGAGAAGCCACCCACATTCCTTAGCTGTGATCCTTCCTCCATCTCCAAAGGTGGGGCAAGGGGCAAGGGCCAGGTAGCAGCAAACAGAACACAGTGGCTCTTTGTCTCTCTGCTGTGCCAACTTGAAGGAGGACTGATCAATGATGTTCTTGAAACAACAGATGTTGAAACTGTTCCTCCCATGCTTGTTAACTATTCTCTGACACTGGAGAGAGAAGAAATATTTTGTTCAAGTTTAAATAACAAAGATATTACAAAAACATTAACAATGAACTCTACAAAGGTAAAAATTATACAACAAAAGGTCTAACAATACTAAGTGAGAAATTAGTATTGTGTTTATAAAAAAATCTAAGGTAACAGGATATAATTGAAGATTTCCAAGTACTTTCAGTATCAATATGATGAATACAGCATTGATTTGTATAGATAATAGGTAGAATGCACTAAGATTAATCAAGTAAGAAGAAAAAAAGTACTAGTATTATTCCTTCTGTACAGATAAGGAATTTCACCCTTTAAAAATACTAAATTGTATTATTAGTTCATTAATATATACACCATAATAAAATTTAAGCCTATTGATGAGTATCATTTGTATCTAATTTAATCCTATAATAGTTTGGTTAAAGTATTCATAGGTTTGTTACTTATTAAATTTTCAGTAAGGACCAGATCACAAACCCAGGAATTTGGGGTCTCACCCTGGCATCTAGACTCCTGACACAGGATGCAGATAGGCTCTTCTTCAAACCTTCAGCCATTCATCTGTCTTCATCAGAGAAGGTACTGATCATGTCTCTTGCCCAGTGATGGATCAGAATGTTTGCTCTTCTTTGTTGTTGATTAATTTGAGTCCTCGAAAGACTCTAGTTTCCAATCCTTTGTCAGATTCATAACATGCAAATATTTTTTCCTACTCTAAAGGTTGTCTATTTGCTTTAATTATTATTTCCTTAGCTGTTTAGAAGCTTTTCAGTTTAATTAAGTCCCATTTGTTAAGTTTTATTGTTGTGATTGCCATGGAAGTCTTTTTCATAAACTCTTTCCCCAGTCCAACATCTTCAAAAGTTTTTCCCACACTTTCTTCTAGGATTTTTATCATTTCATGCCTTCAGTTTAATTCTTTTATCCATTTTGACAATTTTTGTAAGTGGTAGAAAGTGGAATTTAGGTTCAATCTTTTATATGCAGTTATCCAGTTCTCCGAGCACCATTACTTGAACAGGGATTCTGTTCCCCAGTGTATGCTTTTGTTTGATTTATCAAAAGTCAGATGGCAATAAAAGATTGGTTTCTATTATGTTCCATATGTCTTTATCTCTATTTTTGTGCCAATGCCATGCTATTTTTATCATTGTGAATTTGTAATGTAACCTGAAGTCTGATAGAGTGATACCTCCAGCTTTGTTTTTATTACTAAAAATTGCCTTGGCTATACAGGTTGTTTTTCTAGTCCCATACAAAACAAAGAGCTATTTTTCCAAGTTCTTCAAGTCTGATGTTGGTATTTTAACTGGGACTGAGTTGAATATGTAGATTGCTTTGGGTAGAATAGATAATTTGACAATGTTAATTCTTCCCAGCCAAAACCATGGTATGTCCTTCCATTTGTTAATGTTTACTGCTATGTCTTTTCCTAGGGTTTCATAATTCTCTTTGTAGAGATTCTTCACCTCTTTTATTAGGTATATTACTAAGTAAGACATCCTTATCTAGTTCCAGTTCAAAGTGGAAAAACTTTCCATTTTATTCCACTCAGTATGATATTGGCTGTAGGTTTGTCATAGATGGCGTCAATCACCTTAAAAATTGTGCCACCTATACCTATATTCTTAAGTATTCTAATTAGAAAAGGATGCTGAATTTTGTCAAATGCTTTTCTGCATCTATTGAGAGGGTCATATGGTCTTTGTTTTTGCTTCTATTTATATGATAAATTACGTTTATGGATTTGTGTATATTAAACAACCCTGATATCCTTGGGATGAACCCTTGATTATGATGTATAATTTTTTTATTTTTTTTATTTTTTTTTTTTTGGCCAGGGCTGGGTTTGAACCTACCACCTCCAGCATATGGGGCCGGCACCCTACCCTTTTGAGGCACAGATGCCACCCATGATGTATAATTTTTTTAATGTGTGGCTATAATCAATTTGCAAGATTTTATTGAGTATTTTTACATCAATAGTAATTAGTTAAATTGGTCTGTAGTTCTCCTTTTTAGTTGAGTACCTTTCTGGTTTTGGTATCAGGATGATGTTCACTTCATAGAGTATGTTGGGGAAGGTTCCTTCCTTCTCAATGTTTTGCAATAGGTTCTGCAGTATAAGTGAAGCTCATCTTTGAAGGTTTGATATAATTCTGGTGTGAATCCATATGATTCAGGGCTTTTTGTTGTTGTTGTTGGAAGATTTTATTGTTTCTTCAATATCAGTGCTTGATATTAGTCTGTTCAAGAGATTTATTTCTTCCTGGTTAAGTTTAGGGAGATGGTGTGATCCCAATTATCAGTCCATTTCCTCCACATTGTCCAATTTCTGGGCATAGAGTTTCTTATAGTAGTCAGAGATAATCTCTTGTGACTCTGTAGTATCTGTTCGTATTTCCCCTTTTATATTTCTGGTTTAGGTTATTAGAGATTCTGCTTTTCTGTTTCTAGTTAATCTAGCCAAAGGTTTCTCAATTTTGTTTATCTTTTCAAAGAGACAACTTTTTGTTTCATTCATTTTCTGAATGATTCTTTTGTTTTCAATTTTATTTATTTCTGATTTAATTTTGGTTATTTCTTTTCTTCTACTAGGTTTGGGATTAGATTGTTCTTCCTTTCCTATTTCTTTGAGATGCTTCATTAGGTTGTCGATGTGTTCTCTTTCTGTTTTTTGGAAGAGGGTATGTAATGTAAAAAATTTCCCTCTTTGACCTGCTTTTGCATTATCCCACATATTTTGGTGACTTGTATCTTCATTATTGTTATGTTCAAGGAATTTAATGATTTCCTCCTTTATCTCTTCCTTGGCCCAACTGTCATTCACCACAAGGTTGTTTAGTTTCCAGTCCCTTCCATTTGTGTAGTGATGAAAATTTTTGGTAGAGTTGAGTTCTATCTTTATTACCTTGGGGTCTGAGAATATACAATGTATAATTTCAATTCTTTTAAATTTTTTTAGGTTTGATTTGTGTCCTAGGACATGATCTAGTTTGGAGAATGTTCCTGGGTTGATGAGAAGAGGGTACATTCCTTAGCTTTGGGAGGATATGTTCTGCATACATCTATTAAGCCTAATTGTTCTGGGGTTGCATTTAAGTTTATTTGTTTAGTTTCTATTTACAGAATCTGTCCAGTTCTGTTAGAGGGGTGTTAAAGTCCCCAGCTATTATGGTGTTTTAGAATATCATATTGGCCAGACTAATTAACGTCTGTTTCATAAATCTGGGAACATTTATGTTAGGTGCATAAATATTTAGAATTGAAATGTTCTCTTGTATTGTTTTCTTGATCAGTATACAGTGACCATCTTTATCTTTCTTAACTTTAGTTGCTTTAAATCTACTTGTATCTGAAAATAAATTGTGATCTCTCCTCTGTTTTGATTTCCATTTGCCTGAATTATTGTTTTCCAACCCATCACCATGAGTTTCTTTTTGTCTTTCAAGATTAGGTGTGTTTCCTGGAGACAGCATGTGCTTGTGCTTGTTTATCCAATCAGCCAGCCTTATGCTTTTTAGTAAGGAATTGAAGCCATTTACATTTATTGAGAGATGGTAAAGTTCTATTTATCTTACTTTATGGAAGTCCATTGCTTAGCTTTATCCTTTGTACCATTGTGGAAGCTTGGTTTTGCCCTTTAGTTTCTGGGTATTTACTTTGCTGGTGGTCCATTGTGATGGTGAGTGTGGAGAATAGGTCTAGTATTTCCTGTAGTTCTGGTCTTGTGGCAAATTTCCTCAGTGCTTGCACATCAAAGTTTGATTTTTCCATTGATTTTGAAGCTTAGTTTAGCAGGATGCAAAATTCTGGGCTGAAAATTATTTTGTTTAAGAAGGTTAAATGTAATTGAATATTCTCTTCTGTCTTGGAAAGTTCCAGCTGAAAAGTCTACTGTTACCCTGATGGATCAGCTGGTGCTTACTCCTGGCTTCTTGCAGAATTTTCTCTTTCATCTTAACCTTGCACAGGTTCATTACAATATATCTTGGAGATGCTCTGTTTGCATTGAGATGACCCAGGGTTTGATATCCCTCTAAAAGGAGTATTTAATAATCCTTGTTGTTATTTAGGAAATTTTCATTTATAATATGCTCCAGTAGGGGTTCCATTCCTCTGAGGTGTTCTTCTTCCCCTTCTGGGAAATCTATTCAACATACCTTGTATGTTGGAACGCTTCATGAAGTTCCATAATTCTCTAAGTTATTTCTTTTCTGTTTCTCTCTTCCTTTCTGTCTCTTCAAATGCCTGAGTTAACTCAAGAGCCTCATCTTCTAGCTCTGAGATTCTTTCTTTTCCATGGTATAATCTGTTATCAATACTTTCTACTGCATCTTGAAGTTCCTTGATTGATTCCTTCAATTCCTTAAGTTCTGCTATAACCTTTCTATATTCTTCATATCTTTCATCCATTATTTGGGTCTGTTTTTGTATTCCTTTTTGTTTATTTTCTACTTTCTCTTCAATTCCCTTCACTGTTTTTGCCATCCATGTTTAAGAGAGAGAGCATTCAGAAACACATGTTTATGTTACTTTCCCAGGTAAAGACTCTTAGGGTTCTGATCAAAATCAAGAAAAATAGATAGGCTGGGGAGTTGGATAAGGAAGACATAGATATTAACTCCACCATGTGATTAATTACAGAAGTGAAAATTGTAATAGTTTTGTGTGTTTTCTCTTTTTTCTGTACATATGTTTGTTTGTATGCTCTAGCCACTCTGCATCTTCTTGTTTTAATTCAAGTACTAATGATTAGAAGTTAACTTTAAATTTTGGCCTTTAGGTAACAAAATATTCAGTGAGCCTATGTCTAGATTTGAGGAGGAATTGATATGATAAACAAGGGATATAATGACTGTTTAGGGACTATTTTGTTCCTTTTCAGGAAAGGGTGAGAACTTTTACTTGTCAGGTAGATAAATTTAGTAAGTGCAAATGTAGAGTTATTTCGTTGTTATTCATACATAAGCTCAACTGTGTGTAAAAGAATGTATTTAGAGGCTGAGTAATGGATTGGTAAACTGCGCCAGTTATCAATTTATTACCTCTCAGTTCCAAATTCATACTGCAATGTCTGTTGCAAAAATAGATCTGGCCCTTTACTACTTTTTTTCCTTTGCCAGCTGGTTATAAATCTTGTCAATATAGGGTACTGGAGAGACACCACAGGAGAAAAATGCTTTCCATCCCAATTACAGTGTGCTCACTTGGCAGGATCACGCATCATACGGGGCTTATCAGCACCCAACTCCTGCAGTGAATGGTGGACAGCAGCACTCCACACAGCAACCTCCCCAACACCACCACCTCCTCCTTCTCAGGTGGCTTTGTAGCAGAGTGCCTGCTGTGAAACACCTTCCTGGGAGCAGCTTTCCCCCATCCCCTAGAACATGGAGTTTTCACAAGTTCTAGAAGGCATATTTTCCAGTAGGTTCCACCAATATGGCACCACAGTGACTTCTCTGCCATCAGTGAGCCACAGCTATGCTCTCACCAGTGAAGTCTCTTGAGTGCCCTATCTCAGCGTAGGGGGAGTGACTGCTCCTTACAGTTGCTATTCCTGCATTCTATAGAGATCTCTTTTCATTACCTTTTGCTAGCCAACTCTCCCATTACAGTTAATAATTAATTCTTTATGTTAAATTTTCCAATCTGATTAAAATTTGGGTTCTATTCTCTCTATTTGGACCATGACTGAAATTTTTTATGCTCTTCTTTATTGTAATGTTTTGGGGGATTTGTCTTCTTGCATTTTAAAATATTTTCTTTACCATCCACTCTTTCTTTTCTTATTCCAAAATTATAGTGAAACACATATTAGACTGTTTAACACCATCTCATAAGTGAGCGAGACTTTGCATATTTTTTCCAGTCTTTTTATTTCCCTCTGCACTTCATTTGGAATCATTTCTATTGCTCTGTCTTGAAGTTCATTGCTTTTTTCATCTACAGAACCTAATCAGCTCATCTATTTTTCTTTGAGGATGTTATTTTTGGTTCTTCACCAGGACTAACATTTATTTTCCTCATTGTGTCCATGTATCCTTTTACATCCTTGAGCATACTTAATTGTTTTAAGACCTTTGTCTCATAATTCTTTCATCTTTGTCATTTTGGTTCTTTTTTAATGACTGGTTTTCAGCCTGCTTATCTGGCATATTTTCTTGCTTATTTGCTACAGCACTTATTTTTTATTACTTTATTGGCCATTGTGAATGTCATGTCATTAAATGTTAAATTTTGTTTTCCTTTAAGGGGAATTTGTCTTTGTTATGGCATTTTTGTCAGCACATCATATTGACCCTTTCTCAGACAGCTGTTAAATTTTATTGGGGTGGGTCCAGAGCAGGCTTTACTGTAGGGCTAATTTCGTCCTGCAACTATCCCATGTAGCACAGGATTTCCTCACTCAGGCTGGTGAGAATGTGAACCATGTCCAGTCCTATCTGAGTTCTGGGAATTGCTTGGTTCACTATTTCCTGACACCTCTACTCTTGGCTTAGGAAGGTTTAACCCCCATATGTGCAGATTAGTATTTAGCAACAAACTGAAAGGTGACCATCTGCAGATCTCCATAGCTCACTCTACATCCCTTCTTTCTGGTACTCTACCCACATATTGGGACTGTTTGTGCCCAATAACTTTTGGCCCTGTTGATATATCTGGGTTCTCCCTTTTTGTGCAGCAACCTGGAAACTGCCTCTAGCCAATAAACTGAGGCTATTGTAAAGCCTACTCAGTTGTTTCCTCTCTATCAAGGATAGCAGGCCAGTTTTCTAGGATTTATGGAAGGAAAGCAATTCCCAAAGCATTTCATCTTTTGGGAGGGAAAGTCCTGCAGTTTTGTTTTTTAATGTTTCCTTAGTAATCAATAGTGCAAATGCACTCTATATTTAAATCTATTGAAACAGCATATACTAACAGATAATTATTTCCAGGATTAATAGCCACAAATAATTGTTTTCACCTTAGCCAAGCATCTATAAAAGAGATATAGCAGTACTCTATTATTTGTGCAAATGTGTTCTTTGGATTTAATATGTCTAATTTTCTTTTCAAATAGCCTCCAAGGCTTTTTGTTCATTCATTGAGACATTGCCTTTCTAAACAGCACTAGTTTTTATGTCTGAAACTTTTGTCCATACGTTTGCTATTTGTTTGAGTTCTGGAGAGGGGAAAAAGGATAAAAGAAAGGAAACTGATATTTGACAGTGATGAAATGTGAGGATTACCCTATAGATTTCATGTGTGAAAATAATAATAATAGCTAACTTGACTGACAGGGATATAGGGGCACTTATGTTGCCAGAATTTCTCTGTATCAGATCCATTTGTCTCAGAGTTCCAAGAATGAAACCACAGACTATGCAGATAAGGCACAGGGGGAAAAATAAAAGGGAAAGAAGGTCAACTGAACCTCTGGCAAAGGAGGTGGGGGAACCCAGGGGAAAGCCTATGTGGGCTTTTGTCTAGAGGTTCATATACTACCTGCAAGCAGGGTATCTTGGGAATGTGTGCCACACTTGGCCAGGAAAAGGAAGACAGAAAATATCTTGGCCATGCTGATTAGCAAATGAATGTGGCCCTAACCATCCCTGTCTCAAGTGAGGCAGCAGGGTGTATGTTTTTCCCTCTAGGAAGGGATGCCCAAATGAAATACAGATTAGGCGAGGGGGATTGGAGGGACCATTTTTGAGGTTTATCTTACAGGGGTACAAGTGAACCTCTCTAAGAGTAGAATGAGAACGTTTTAAAACAATAACTGAGAAAATGACATGAAGGCTGTGTTGATCAGTTTGATGGAAGTATTTCGGATTGCATGTGAAAGCCCCACACTGTACCCCAGAAGTTCATTAATGTACATAGTTACCATTCAATAAAAAAAAATTGTATAGAGAAACAGTACACTGTACTCCATGATAGTATTAATGTACACTGTTATGATTTAATAAAATAAGAAAAAAAAGATTAAAAAAAAAGAGAAAAAGAAATACAGATTAGGCTGCTTTTCTCTGATCTTTCTTGAGTACAGAGAATGCTGTCTAAAAGACCTGTTTCCCCAGGCCTAGAAAATGAGGGAGTCCCTGTCCAGTCCTGAACTGGGAACCCTGTATCACTTGCCCAAGGATACACACCTAATGAGAGGCCATTGTCATTCTGAATGCAAATTTTAACTCCTTCAAGCCACTGAACTGTCTCTGATGAAGTTTTGTTCATTGCAATGACACTTAGCACTTTCAACAAGTGTAGATAAGTGAAGTGTTATTTTTCATCATTTACACTGCTTCATTGACTGACAACCAACCCCCACCCCCAGTCACAAAGTGGAGACATCACTGAATGTGGAGCAGCTGACATGTACTCAAACATCACCTGCCACTGGTAAGGTTTGGGTGGCCAGTCTCAGTTTCTCTTTCATACACCAGATATAAACAGAATAGCGAGATTTAACATTTCTTTTATTAAATCATAAACTCATAGATCATGCATACAATGTATACCATATATGAATTTATGGGGTACAATATCATAATCATATGCTGATTTCATAAAGAATTAGGAATGTTTACATATTACTGGTTAATATATATCTGATCTCATTTACTTAATCATCATGTTAAGACATTTATACTCTATACTCTAAAGTATACTCTATACTTTAATAGATCCAACTGGCACCATAGGTGTGATCCCTCCATTCACCCTCCCTTGATCTGACCTTCCTCCTACCTTCCCAGCCCCCACTCCTCCCTCCTTCATCCTGGGCCATAGCTGTGATCTATTCTTCATATGAAAGTGTGAGTGGCTCGGCGCCTGTGGCTCAATCGGCTAAGGCGCCAGCCACGTACACCTAAGGTGGCGGGTTCGAATCCCCAGCCCGGGCCGCCAAACAATGACGGCTGCAACCAAAAAATGGCCGGGCGTTGTGGCGGGCGCCTGTGGTCCCAGCTACTTGGGAGGCGGAGGCAGGAGACTCGCTTGAGCCCAGGAATTGGAGGTTGCTATGAGCTGTGGTGCCATGGCACTCTACCCAGGGGGAAAGCTTGAGGCTCCGTCTCAAAAAAAAAAAAGTGTGAGTGATAGTAAATTGGTTTCATAATAGTACTGAGTACCTTGGATATTTTTTCTTCCATTCTTGAGATATTTTACTAAGTAGGATATGTTCTAGTTCCATCCATGTAGATGTAAAAGAGGCAAAGTCTCCATCTTTTTTTAAGGCTATTTTATAAAAATATAATCTTACATATATATTACATTACATATATAAAATATTTACATATATAAATCTTTTATATATGTAAAAATATAAATATTTTGTCCATCTGCATCTATGAGTTTTTAATCTAACCAAATTCTTTGACAAAAACTGTGGCATCCAAGTTTTCCTCTCTCCTCCCTACCCCATCATTGGTCACTATCATCTCTTTTGGCTTCTTCAAATATTTGCTTAATTACCTGGCTGCCATCACTAAATATTCAGTGATAAGGTCTGACACATGGCAGAATGGATTTGCATCCTATGCCATAGGTTGCGTGCTGCCCCCACTTAGAAAGAAAGTAAGAATTTTTATCTGCATGTATGATGGTCAAGGGTTAAAGATAGCAATCTCTGTTTCCAAGTGACAGTACATTACTTGTCATTTCCTGAATCTAAGTCATTCATATTAGCCTGTTAGTTGGCATTTTAAAGAATGGATCTTTCTCTGTAATTTTTTCCCATCAGATTTATTTCTGCTATTTCTGAGGAAAGTGTCACAGAAAACCAATACATATGTACATTCTCTGAGTAACCATTCTGGTTAAGGCATTAATGGAATGGGATGTTAGCTCTGAATAGCTAACATGGGTGGAGGGCCCATGAAAGGTGGGGGTAATTGAAGGAAAGATGGAGAAAGAAACTTTGAAAACTTTGCAAAATAAACACCACCTATGCTAAAAAACAAATGAAACTTTTAGTATCAATATAACCCTACCACAGAAGACTTGCAAGGTTTTAACCTTGTATTATAATGTCTCCTATAGTATAAATTTTTTTAATGCTATATATAGGTCACTACAAAAGTTTTGAGACAGATTGTGCTATAGTCTGTTATTTCATTTCCAAGAAACACAATTGACAGCATCCTTTCTGATTAATCCATGCAAATTTAAACTTGCTTGGCTTATCTATGTTGCTAGTAGGGTTTCATTTGTTTCCATCTGTGTGGATTTTATGTTTCTTAATTTTTGTGTATCACAAAACTTTCATAATGACCCATATATGGAAAAGTTCTCACACAGGGACAAAGATGTACATTATGACATCTTGGGATGGAGGCAATCTAAATGACCATCAATTTGGGAATAAATAAACAAAATGTAGCCATAAAATAAAAATTGTGTTACCCAAATAGGTGTAAAAAATTGTTGAGTAAAAGAAAAATGAAGATCAAATGATACTTCACATCATAATAAATGAGTAAAACTTACAAGGCAGGCCAGGTGTGGTGGCTCATGCCTGTAATCCTAGCACTCTGGGAGGCCAAAGAGGGTGAATCACTTGAGCTCAGGAGTTTTAGAATAGCCCAAACAAGAGCAAGACTTCATGTCTATTAAAAATAGAAAAACTGGGGGGCGGAGCCAAGATGGCAGACTGCAGCCAGCTTTTTACAGAAGCTCCCATCCAGAAGGAGGCTGAAAGGACAGAAGTTTAGCTAATTGGCTGATGGTTTGGAGCAGAGCCAAGAGAGAAGATTGAGGAGCACACTTCAACCATCCTAAGGCGAGCTACAACCCCAAAAATACAACCAAAAGGTACAGAATCCACCACCAAGCGGATGGGAGTCCCCTCCCCCACAACAAGGGCTCGCAGTTTACTCCATGCAAACAAGCGAGCAGAGTTCAAACTTCCTCCCACTCTATCCCACGGGAGA